>KE546983.1:0-310927 GCA_000442125.1 Opeltia flavorubescens
ACCCTAACCCTAACCCTAACCCTAACCCTAACCCTAACCCTAACCCTAACCCTAACCCTAACCCTAACCCTAACCCTAACCCTAACCCTAACCCTAATTCTTTTATTTTTTACTTTTAACTTTTTTATTTAAACCCGGCTTGATTCGGATAAAATTTTAAAAAATAATTTAATTTATATTAAAATAAGTTTTAAATAGTTTAAAAATATTTATTTATTTCCGCTACTTTTATTTCTATTTTAGTTTAATTTTTTATTTTTTTTTTTTATATTTTTATTATATAGCTTAATCCGCGAATATAATCCGGTATTATTTTAATTCGGTCTAATATTTTTAATATTAGCGGTTAAATTTTAATATTTATAAAACGCTTTTAATTTTTTAATATATTTTTTTAATTTATTAAAAAATTTACAGACGTTTTTAATCCGGGCGTATAATTATTATAATTAAAAATAAATCGGAAAAAAAATAATAAATATCGGATTAAGCCTTTAAAAGATTAAAGCGGGAAAAAAATCTAATAATTATTAAAATATATTTAAATAAAAAATAGTAAAACGATTTAATATAAAAATAAATAAAAAAAAAATAAAAATAATATATTTAATAAAAAACGCTGGAAAATCGAAAAAAATAATAATTGAAAATAATTAGGTATAATAGATATAAAATTTAATAATTTTATTTTTTTAAAATAATAAATTAAAATAAGCGGGTAGAAAAATAAATTCGACGGTTAAAAAAATTAATAAAATATAAAAATAAAAAAAAAAATAGAATTAATTAAAAAAAAAATATAAAAAAAAAAAAATAAAAAAAAAAAAAACGAGTAGAAATAAAAAATTAATAGAATTACTAGAAATTAATTATTTTTTTTATTAATAATTTTTTAACAAATTTTTATTATTAATAAAAGTTATTAAAATAATAAATAGAAATTTCCTATTAAACTAATAATATTAAAAAAAAAAATTTTTTTATTTAAAAAATTATAATAATAACCAATTTATAAATAATTATTTTTTTTTTTTTTTTTTTTTTTCTAGGATTGATTTTTTTATTTTTTTTTCCTTTTTTTTTTAAAGTTTCGGGAAATAAATTTATCGATATACGAGTTAAAATTCGAATTAAAAAATTTACTATCTTTTTTAATTAAAATAAATTAAAGTAACTAGATAATAAATTAATTAGTATAACGACTAATATATTTTAATAATAATTATCTACTTTTTTATTATTTTAAAAACGTCCTCGATTTATATATAACCGGGCGAATTATCGGGAATTAATATTATTTTTTTTCGTTTCTACTATTATTCTAAAAAAAATATTTATTACAATTAAATACGTTAGTATTATAGAATCGCCGATTCTAATTAATAAAAGGTCTCTAACTATAAAAATCTATATTTTAGCGACGCCAGAGGGTATATAATCCTCGAGATTTTTTAAAACGCTGGCTATATAAAAAAGCTAGCGGTTAATATTATTTATTTTACTATTTATATAAAAATAATTATAAAAAAAAGTTTCGATAATATAAAAATATAATATTAGCTTTAAATCGGACTTTTCTATATTAAAAAAGATAATCCGGGAGTTTAAATCTATAAAGCTATTATTATTTCTAATATTAAATTATTTTTTAAAATTATTTATAAAAATTTTAATTTTATTATTAAATTATTAGGCGGATTTAAATATAAATTTATCGTTTTAACCGCTATTAAAAGGGCTCGAATAATAATAATAACGGTTTTTTTAATATATTCGGGCTACTATTAGAATTAAAATAAAAATAAATAATATTTTATAATAACGGTAATCGTTAAATTTAAAGATAATTTTAATTTTTAACTTTTTTTTATTATTAACGGTAGCCTTTTTATTCTAATTAATAACGCTTATCCTATAATTAATACTATTTCGGCTATTATTAAAATTAGACCTCGTTTTCTATTATTATCGATAGTAATACCCCCCGGAGCTGGTTTTAAAAAATAAAAATAAAAAAAATAGGCTAGTAAATCTATTCGAAAATAAAATTATTTTTTTTAAAATAAACGGGATTTAAATATTTCGAAATATTATATATAAAAGAAATAAAAATAATAGTTAAAAAAAAAAAAAAAAGACCGAAAGGGTAGTATAATAGGAAAAACCGGTAGAAAAAAAATAAATCGATAAAAATTAATAGAGTATTTATTTTAAATTAATTATTATTTTTAAATTTATATAGCTTTAATAAAAAAAATAATAAAAAAAAATTTTTTTTTTAAAATTTATTTTTATTAATAATAAAGTAGATTTTTATTAAATATTTATCGCGGGTATAATATAATAGAAAAACTAATTAATATTATAGCTAGTTTAATTTTAAAAAATTAAAATAAATAAAAATATTATTAAAATTTGATTTTAGCGTATAAATAATAATAAAAATATAAATAAAAGGCTTTTATAAATTTAAAGAAAAAAAATATTATAAAAATATTTTAATATAATTTAAATATTTTAATAATAATTATTTTAAATATCGTTAATAAATAAAAAATCTATTTTTATATTATAAAAGTAATAATCGTTAATTATTAATTATTAAATAATTTTTATATTATATATTATAAAATACAATTTTATTTTTATAATAAAGGTTTAATATTTTTAATTATAGTTTACTAATATAATAATTAGCGGTTATTTTTATTATAATTATAAATTATAAAAAAAAATTAAAAAATAGATTTTTTTATATTAATTTCGTTTTAAAATATTATCTATAAATATTAATTATAGTATTGGATTTAAATAAAAAAGGGAGTTTAAATAAAAAATCGCCCGGAAATAAACTAAAAAATTGGATAAATTAATATTATTGAGTTAATTAAAATAATAAATCTTTTATATTATACTATTTTTTTATTTTTTAATAATACCGTTAAAAGTTTTATTAAAGTAATAAAATTAATTTAAAATATAAATTAAATAATTTTATTAATTAGATAATATAAAGGAGTTTTTTATATTATAAAATACCGGCGAGAGTTTTAAAATTATAGCTAATTTTATTTTTTTTTAATTTTAATTTTTAGCGATATTATATATATACTATTAACGATTTATTAAATTTATCTAAATTTTATTTATTTAAAATCTAAAATAAAACTTTTTTTTTTAATTATAAAATTTTATCTAATACTTTAATTATTAATAATATTATTATTTTTCTTTAAATAAAAAAATCTAATATATTTATAAGAATCTCGATCGATAAATAATATTTTAATATTAGAAATATACTATTATATAAATAATAAAAAGTTAATTTAAAAATAGTTTAATTAATAGAAAATATTTAAAATCTTTATTATAAGAACTTATTATATAATAATATTTATATTTTTTTTAAAAATATATTTTTAATAAATTAATAAATATTTTATTTAAAAAATAAATAATTATAATAATAGTTTATTTTTATAAATTTACCTTTTTAAATTGATTATATAGAACGGATAATCTATAAATATAGTTAATATCTATTCTAGAATTAATTCTAATCCTTTTATAATAAAATAAAAAATAAAAAAAAAAATAAAAAATTAGTTTAATAATTAAAAAAGATAAATATAATTTTAAATTCTTTTATATAAAAAATAATAATAAAATAGTAAAAAATAATATTATTTATTTTATTTATAATATTTTTTAATTTATTTAAACCGTTTATTTATTTCGGTTATAATTTAAAATATAATTATAAAAAGTATAATTTTTAATACTATTATCGGATTAAATTTAATTGTATATTAATAATTTTATATATTTTTTATTAGTATTATAAAAAATCGGTTATTAATTATTTTTTATATATAATTTATATTTAAATTAAAAATATTAGTTTATATATTAATCTAAACTATATTATTATAAATAAATACTATAACTATTCGATAATCTTTAGTATTATTAATAGTTATTTTTTTTAGATAATTCTCGATATTTTTAATAATTATTTATTTATTTTTAAAAACTAATTAGTAATTTATTAAAACCTATTAATAATATTTATTTTAGTAAAATAAAACCTATTTAATAATTATTTTTAATTATTTTAAAATATTATTTAAATAATTTATTAAAATAACTTTCGAATTATATATTTATCTATTAATAAAATCTTCTATATTTTTTTTATTTATACTAATATAAATACTTTTTATAATAATACTATATTTAATATTTAAATTAAAAAAAAATTAATTAGATTTTTTTTTATATTTCTATAGACCTTTTATTTTTAATAATTATCTTATTTTTATCGACTTTTAAAGTAGAATAGTAGTAGGGAAATAAAATAATTTTTTCTATAATAATTATAAACTAAATATTTTTATTTAATAATTTATTTATTTATTTTTTCTTTAATTAATAATAAATTATTATTTTTATTTTTTTTTATCTTTAAATCTTTTATAACGAAATTTATAAAAATATAATAATAGAAAAATAAAAAATAAAAAAAAGCTATAATATAAAAAGCTAATTATAAAGTATTTATATAATTTTCGATATATAAAATTTATTTAAATAGTAATTTTATTATTTTTATAGAATTAATCTATTAATAATTAGATTGGTACGTGAAATTCAGTATATATATTAGATAGCCTCTTCGAAATAATCTTTTCAAGTTATATTTATATATTCTTTTTAAATATATTAATAGATATTTAATATAATAAATATATATATTATTATATATAATATTTATTTCTATATATTTATTTTTTTAGTACCTATTATATACGACCTGCCGTTTATAAATACAGTTCGATTTTACTATAAAATTATATCTAGTATTTTTAAATTATAATTACCGCTAGTAATTAATTGAATATTTTAATAATATTTTATTATATTAATATATTTCGGAATATTCTAGCTAAAAATCGGCTATAAAATTACTAATAAGCCTTAGAGTTATATAGAAAAAAAAATATTTTATATATTCGACTTTAAAAACCGAAGCTTATTAATAATTTAAATTAAAAAATTATTATTAAATTTAATTATATTTATTCAAATAATAATAATAAATTTTTAATTTATCGATCTAATTTTTTAAAATATATAAATTATAGCGAAAAATACTAATTTATATATATTAAATAAATTAAATTATATATATTAAGAATTAATAAATCTATTTTTTTTTAATTTTAAAAATTAGATTTTTTAAATATATTTTTTTAAAAAAAATAGGATAATATATTAAAATAAATTTAAAAATTTAATTTTATTATTAATATTAAATATAATTTTATTAGTAATATTAAATTTAATTTTATTATTAATTTTAAATTTAATTTTATTATTAATATCGATTATATATTTTTTTAATTTTTTAAAATCGATAGTATCTAATTCTAATAAACCGCTGAGGAGCTTTTTAATTAAAACGTCGACCTATTTTTTATCTAGCCCGGTAGAAAACTTTTTATAAAGAATAGTATTATATATAATTATAGTATTATAACGTTTATAATATATATTTTTAATAATCTAAACTTTTAAATTTAATACCGATAAATAATAGAATATCTTTTTATCCGCGGTTAAACTCTTATAAATAGTAAATCTATTAGCTTTCTACTATATTTAATATTTTAAAAACTAAACTTTTATTTTTTAAATAGAATCCTTTTAGAATTATTAACCCGTTTAAATAAAAAGAGTTTCTATTTTTTTATTTTAGATTTAAAACTATATATTAAAATAAATTAAATTTTAGAATAGATTTTAGTAAATTTTAAAAACCTAAAAAAACCCTATTGGCTTTTTTAGCGCCGGGAGCTAATATTAGCGCGCTAGATTTTAATATAAACTAGAGCCGTATAAAAGCTATATTTTTTATATATATTATTTTTTTATAGCTATTATAGTTATTTGAATATTAAAAATATACTAATACGTTTTTTTTTTTAAATTTATAAAACGGGGTCCCGTTTTAATAAAGATTTAAAACTCTTTTAACGGCGTTTATTTAAAGTTAAATATTTATTATTAGTTTTCGCGATCGATTAACTTTTATATATATAATAGTTAATACTTATTTCCTTTTTTAACCAGTCGACCCGAATATTTAAAAGGTCCCGCTATAAACGTTAAAAAATATATTTAATAAATACCTTATAGAATTCCTTTTTATTATTTATAGACCTTTTTTTAATAATAGCCTCGCCGTCTACTACTATATAATATATAAGGTTAGCGCTTTAAAAAAAACAGAATTTAAATAAAAAAAAAACGCGATAAATAAAAGTTAAAAAATAAAAATAAAATAAAATAAAAAATAGAAAAGTAAAAAAATAAAAAGTTATACTAGTATAAAAAGTTATATATAGACTCGTCTAATAATAAAATAGATCGAATTTTAAAAAAAAAAAAAAATAAAATATAATAAAAAGAAAAAAGGAAAAAGAAAAAATAATAGAAAAGAAAAATAAAAAAAATAGATAGGAAGAAAGGAAAATAAAAATACGCGATAGCGATTAATATTTAATAAACCGAATATAGCTTTAAATTTTTTTTCTAATATTTCTTTTTTTTTAGCTTTATTAAATTTTAATCCTATTATAATATACTATTAATAATTATTAGATATTATAAATAATTAAATAATATAAAATAATTATTAATACCGCAAAAATTATTTATTTATTTAAAAAGGTATTAATATTTTTTTTCTAAAATAAAATACTTTAAAATTTTAAATTTATAATTATTTTTTAATATTTTTATAGCTTTTTTAAATAAACTCTAATAATAGTATTTATTTAGAAACGCTTTTAATATTTTTAGTACTTTTAGTATTTTAAAAAATCTAAACGATATAAATAGATTATATTTAGCTACTAAATTTATAGTACCGATATTATAATTTATAGTCTACTTTTTACTTTTTTAGATTTAATTATATTTTTATTATTTATTATTATATACCCGTTTAACTTTAACTATAATAGCTATAAAAGGATAATTCGATATTTTTTATTAAAATCTATTAGCGATAATTTTACTAGTTAATTATTCTATAACCTAATCTATTAAAAAAATTCTAAAAATTATATTTTATAATACTTAGCTTTTTTTTAAATTTAATCTATAAAAGTTAAACGATATTTTAACTTTTTAGCGATTAAAATCTAGATATAAATACAACTAAAAATAAACTAGAAATCTAGATAAATTAATAGATTTAAACTATTTAATAAATAGATTTATAGGATTATACTATATTCCCGCTTTTTAAACTAAAAAATAAAAAATTAATATTAAAATTAATAATTATTAATAATAATAATTATATATATAATATATTTATAATAGTTAATTTTATTATTTTAAATTTTAATTATAGGGTTTTATTTAATATAAATTATTTATTATTCCTTTTATTTATATATCGATAGCTATAATTTAAACAGCCTTTTAAATCTATAAAAACTATTTTCGGGTTGAATATAAAAGTAGTTAAAATAAAAAAGATATATAATAATAAAAAATAGAAATAAAGTTAAATTTAAAAAAGTAAAAAGCTAATTTTAAACTATAGGAAAACAGTTTAATATCTTTTATTAAAATTCGCTAGCGATAATTTTACTAGTCGATTATTTTATAACTAGACCTTTTAAAAAAATTTTAAAAAGTATATTTTAATACGCTTAATTAATTTTTAAATTTTATTTATAAAAATTTAGCGATATTTTAAACTTTAAATAATAGAAATCTAAATAAAAAATCGACCGAGAATAGATCGGAAAACTAGATAAATTAGCAGATTTAAACTAATTAAATCGATAGATTTCCGAGATTATATTATATTTCTACTGCTTATTACTATTATATTATTTTAGAATTTTTATAAAACCCCTTTTAAAGTATAAAATTAAAATTTAATAATTTTATTTTATAATTAGAAAAAAACGATTAAATTAGAATTTATAATATAACTAAACTATTTTATAATAAAATTTTTCGATTTTAAAACTTTAAAACCTATATAATAATACCGTAAAATATATTAATAACTAAAATACTAATATAATAAAAGTTTTTACTATAATAGGAAAATATTATTCGGTAGACGTTATATACTCTAATATATTATAGGTCGAAATATTATTCGAATATATCGCGAGCGTAAGTAATAAAATTAAAAATATCTATTATATTAAATTAAATAATCTATAAATAAATATTTAAAAAGTTATTATTAAAATATTAATATTTTTATTTTAAAATATTTTATACTTTTTACTAGTTTACTAGAAAACGAGCTTTTTATAAAATAATCCAGGCAAAATTTTTAAAGTACAGGCTATTATTAATAATAATATATATTTATAATAAATATCGCAGCTTTATTTAAATAAAAATCCTATAAATTTATTAAAAAGCTAAATAATTATAAATAGAATACTAATAGACTTTATAGAAAATTATTAATATTAAAAAATATTTTAATTTTTTTAAAAATAAACCCTTTTAAAAACTAATATATTAAATTATATATATATAATCTAAATATAAATTTATAAATAGCGGGTATAATTAAATTTAGTCTATTTAAATAGATATTAATATTAAATAATATATAATAAATAATAAGCTATTTTATATTAAAAAATAAATTTATAATAGAAATAGCGAATATTTTATATATAGAAATATTATTAGTAAATCTTTAATTAATAATACTATATATAATATTCTTATAATATATATCTAATAATAAAAAGAAATAATTTCTAATAATTAAAATTAAAAATAGTAGTATAAAAGTACTAAATATAATTTTATAATAAAATCGAGCTATATATATAAAAAGCACGTTATATATAATAAATATTAGAAAAATAAATATATAGAAATAAATATTATAGATAGTAATATATATAATAAATTGAATATCTATTAATTTAATTAAAAAGAATATATAAATAAAATCCAAAAAGATTATTCTAAAAAGCCTATCTAATATATATACTAAATATTATATACTAATTTAATTACTATTAGATTAGTTCTATAATAGTAGTTGCTTTTAAAATTATTATAAAATAATTATTTTAAATAGCGTATTATTTAACCGAAATCGGTTAAAAAAAATTTTTAAATTTTAAAACTAAAAGATTTAATTTTTATAATAATATTATAAAAGTTAAGCCTTTTAATCGTTGTAAAAATTAAAATAAAAATACAACTCTAATAAACGGTTTAGTAACCAGCTTTAATCTTTAATATATTAGTAAAAATACTAAAAAATAAATAATATATATTAACGCTTTAAATAATATAGGTTTATTTCTATATTTTTAATTATAATAAAAAGTATATTTATTTACTAGAATATCTATAACGCTTTTAATATAATAACGTTTATAATAAAATTAGAAAAAATATTCGTTATAATAAATATTAATAGCTTTATTCTATTATAAATATAATACCTTTTATTATTTTACTTTTAATATTCTTATACTATATAAAGCGTTATAGTTTTTTTAATAAATATATTTTTTATAATTATTAAAAGCGTAAAATTAAATTTATAAATTATAATCTTTAAATATTTATTTAAAAAAGTATTAATTTAAAACGATAATATAATCTATATTAAAAATAGTTTTTTTAATATCTAAATATTAACTAATAGTATTTTATTAAAATAGTAGCTTTTTATTAAANTAGCTTTTTATTAAAATAGTAGCTTTTTATTTTATTATATATTAAAATAGTATAATTATTGTATAAATAAAAATAATATAAAATAACGACTATAAAGGAAATATAACTATATTTTAGAAATATTTTTATACTCTATTAGCAATTATTTAAAATTAAATATTAGCTTTTTACTAAAATATTAGCTTTTTACTAAAGTAGTAGCTTTTTATTAAAATATATAGAGTTTATATAAAATCGCGATAGATATTAATAAAATTTTAAAAATATAACTTTTTAATATTTAATAAATAGTATTATATTATTACTTTAATTATATAGTATTTTTAATTTTCGATCCTTTTAATTAAAGCGATTAAAAATAAAATTTAAAATAAAATTTTACGCTTTTTTAATTCTCCCGAGGTTTCTTTTATTAAAATTTTTAGATATATAATAATTTTAATACTAGCCCACGGGCGTAATACTAGTTTAATAATCTTTTTTTTTATAAAAATCGTTTCAGTAGAGTCGAAATATCAAAAAGAAATAAAAAAACAAAAAAAATCGGTTAAAATCTTTTAAATCTAGAGCGAAATGCAATAATAGAATAAAAAACGAATAAATAATTAAAAACCCTAATAATATTATAAAAACTATTATTAACTTTAATAATAAATTTTATAAATAATAATTAGAAAAATATTTTAATAAAAATCGTTTAAATAGTATAAAATACTATTTAAATCGATTTTTAAAAAAAAATTATTATAAAAACGGCGCGCGGTTTATAAACAGCTACTATAAATTTATATTTATAGAATTAGATTTTATTTAATAAAATAAAAAAAGAAATTTTAAAGAAATAAAAAAAAAAAAAAAACCAGAAAATAAATTTCTAAAACGTACTATAACTATAATAAATTAGGTTATTTCGTAAAATATTATCGAGGAAATAAAATACTATTTCGATAATTTAATATTATATTAAAAAAAAAATTTAAAAAATAAATAGAAATCGATAATAAAAATATTTATAAAAAAGATTCTAGTATTTTAAAAACTACTTCGAACAATAATTATTTATTAATAAAAAATAGTAAATTATTAAAATAAATTATTTAAAAAAACGGAATAAATTTTAATAAAATAAATATTAAAAAAATCTATTATTAAATACTAATCGAAGAAAAAAACTTTTATAATATATATATAACTCGATTAAAAATTCTATATTTTTATAAATTTAAAAAAAACTATTAATAAAGATTTAAATAATATAAAAATAATTATTATAAATAAATAAATATATAATTATATTTCTAAAAAGAATAATAAAAATAGAAAATTGGAAAAATTATAGATTTATTTAATATATAAATCGGAATTAATATTAAAAAAAAATTATTTTAAAACCAATATTATAATATATAGGCGCTATATTATTAGAAAAATAATATATTTATAACCAATTAAATTAAAAATTCTATTATAATAATTATTATAAAATTTATTATTTTTTAAAAAATAGGTTAAAGTTTTTTTTATAACGGTTATAAAAATATTATATACAATTAAAAAAAAAATATAAATATAGAATTTTCGATAAATATAATAAAAGATAGTATTAATAAAATTAGCGAGGAGTTTTTAATTAAATATTACCTTTAAAAAATAAATCGGGAAATAATTAAATTTTTTAGTAAAAAGGGAATAAAAAAATATAATATAATAATAGCTTTTAAATAGCAATATTTAATTAATTATATATATATTTTTATTTATTTAATAATAGTAATAATAAAAAATAAATTATAAAAAATTTAAATAATAATTAATTTAGATATAACTAGAAATTATATATCGAAATTTTTAATAAAAAAAAAGTTATTTTATATTAAAAAAAAAACTTTATATTTATATATAATAATAAACGGTAAATTATTATTAAAAATAATAAAAAAAATATTATTATTAAAAATAACTATTAATTAATATTAAAAAAAAATTTAATTTAATATTATATTAATAATTAATTATAATATAGTATTAAAAAACCTTTTATTAAAAAATTATAATTTAAAAATTAATTAGGAAAAAAAAGTATTTAAATTTAAATAATATTTTTATATAAAAAATATTTAATCTATATTTTAATAGCGTTCGAAAATAGATAAAAAATTAAATATAAAACGCGAATTTATAGCTTCGAATAAAAATAATTAAAAAATATTTAATTTATTAAATATTAATAAAAATTAATTAGATTAAAAAAATAAAATAAAAAAAAAATTTATAAATTTTCCGAAAATTTTAAACTATTTATAGAAACTTTATTAGAAAGAATTCCGGGTATATATAGAAAATAAAAGTATTTATTTTAAAAAAAAATAATTATAAAAATACTATTTAATTATTAAATATAAAATTATAAATTTAAATTGAAATTAAATAATTAATTTATATTTAAATTTATTTACACGTTTTTAAAAAAAAAATTATTAGTATTTTAATAATATCTGGATAAAAATAAAAAAAAGAAATTTATTAGAAAATTTTAATTATTAATAAAATATTCAATTTTTTTTATATTAAAAAAAAATAGATCGTTCCGTTTATATATTAATTATAAAAAGCTAAATAAAATTATAATAAAAAATCGATATTTATTATCTAATATTTATAAATTTTAAAATCGATTTATAGAAATATAATATTATATAAAATTCGATTTATAAAAAGCTTATAATTAGATTGGTCAGTCGGCCGGGTATTCTAGATAAAATTAGGAACCGGAACCGACCCGAGTCGGGTTATAGATTTTTATAACCCGACTCGGGCGGTTCCGGGTCAAACCCAGGTACCCGGGTTCAACCCGATTTTAGCGTTTTTTACTATATATAATAGTAATCTACTAAAACGGCGCTAATTTAAAAATAAAAATAGTATTTATATTAATATTTTATTTATTTAATAAATTATTTATATAATTTTATATATATATAATATTATAAATTAATTTATAACTATTTTATTTATTTAAATATTAATTTTTTTATTATTTTTACACTAAAATTTGTCGGGTCGGGTTATAATCGGTCGATCGAATATAATATAAGTTCGACCCGACTTTTACTCGGGTCGGATTTCGGTCCTAAAAATTAATATCGACCCGGGTTCGACCCGACCCGACTCGACCCGACTTGACCAATCTACTTATAATTTAATATAAATAAAAATAGGAAAAAAATAAAAAATAGCTTTTAAAATTCGATATAAATATTATAAATATACAATTATATTATTTAAATTAATAAACGTTTTAATAATATATTAAAAAATAATTAATAATATATTTAAAAAATACTTCGATTATTTTATTATTATTTATCTCGATAATATTTTAATTTATTTAAAAATATTTAAAAAATATTAATAATATATTAGTCTAGTTTTTAATTATTTTAAAAATAGAAATCTATAATTTAAACCGGAAAAATATAAATTTTATAAAAAAAAAGTAGATTTTCTAGAATTTATTATTAAAAGGAATAAAATTAGAGTAAATTTAATTAAATTAAAAGTAATTAAATTATAGAAAAAACTATAATATATTAAAAAAATTTAGAATTTTCTCAGTTTTATAAATTATAATAGGAAATTTGTTAAAAAATACATTTATATTATAATACTATTTATTGAATTAATTAAAATAATAAATAAATAGTATTAGAGAAAAAAAAAGTAATATACTTTTAATAAATTTAAAAAAATATATTTATAAAATTTAATATATAAAATATTCGATTTAAAAAAACTATTTAAAATTAAAATAAATATATTAAATTTAATTATCGATATATATTTTATATAAAAATATAACGGTAAATAATATCTAGTAGTATATATATTAAAAAAAAAATTGCCGATAAAATAAAATTACGATATTTATAATAAAAAACTATTAATAATAATTATAATATTAAAAATTTAAAAAATTTATATAAAAAAATTATTAAGTTTAATAATTTATATAAATTATAAAAATTTATTTAATTTTATAATAATTAAATAATTAAATCGATAATAAATATAATAATTAAAACTATTAGAATAATATAAATTTAAAATTATTTATATATTAGAAAAAAAAAATAAAAAAGCTAATATTTTAAATTAAAGGAGTAATTATATAAAAATTAAAAAAACCTTTAATTATAATATTTTAAAAATTAATTATAATAAATTATTATTAGAAAATAACTATTAGATAAATATAACGCTAAAGATATTAAAAAATAATAAAGAATAGTTTCTAATAAAAAAAGAAAAATTTTAGATACCCGAGAATAAAATTGATAAATATATTAAAAAATATTATAATAGATTATAATAAAGATATTTAGATATAATAAAAATAATATAATTTTTATAATAATACTATTAATTATTTAATATAAAATAGCGTATTAAAATATATATTAAAAAATATTTTAGTTATTAATAAAATAAATATAATATTTATACTTATTATAATAAAATCTAGTACTAAAAACTACTGAATTTATTATAGAAGGAAATTACTATAAATTTTATCGTTAAATTACTGAAATTAAAAAACCTAATTATAGAAAAAAAATATAATATTATATTTATTATTATAAATAGATTAATAAAATACTTTTATTTAATATTATTTAAAAAGATATATATTATAGAATAACTAGGATTTATCGTTATAAATAGACTTATCCGAAATTATAAAATATTAGTAATAATAATTAATAATAGAAATAAATTATTTACTTCGAATTATTAGAAAATATTAATTTTTTTATTGAATATTAAATTGAAAATATTAATAACGTTTTATTTAATAATAGATAAATAAATAAAATATATTAATTAAATATTAAAATAATACCTACCCAATTATATTAATAATATATAAAATAATTGGATATTATTACTATTAATATAATAATTTATTTTAAATATAAAAGAATTAAATATAATAAAAAAAACTTTTTTTTTTATAAATTTTTTTAAAGATTTAAATTTATTCGAAATAAAATTATTTTATTAATTATTTAAATTAATTATAAAACGAATATAAATATTAAAAAAAATTTATAATAATATTATAAATATATAGAAATTATCGGGTATTTATTAGAATAAAAAAAAATAGTATTTTTATTAAAAAAAGAGGATAAAATATATTTTTTTATAAAAAATCTAAAAATTAAAATATTAAATAAAAAATTAAATTATATAAAAATCGGACTATTTTTTATTAAAAAAGTTAAAAGATTATAAAATTATTATTTTAATTTATTAAAGGATATTAAAATATATCTAGTATTCTATATATTATTATTTGAACTAGCCGATTTCTAGACGCTAGTTTAGAAGATATTTAATTTTAAAATTTAAAAAAAAAAAATATTTATTATTAAAAAGATATTAAAAAAATAAAATTAATAATATCTTATTAAATAGAAAGGATATTCTATATTAGAAAATATATAAAAATTTAAAAAATATTTTATAAACTACTCGAGGTTATTATAATAATTTTATTAATAAATAAAATCTAATTTAATTAAAAAAGAGTCTTAAAAAAAAAATTTAAAAAAAAAAATTTATTTATTATAAAAACGAATATAATAACCCGTGTTATTTTAAAAACTTTTTTAAATTTTTTTATATTATTTAGATCCTAATTAAATATTTTTTATTTCTAATTTTTTAGAAAACGTTTTTATTATTGGAAATATTTTAATTTCGCCTATTTCGAATAAATTAATTTATTTATAGTTTTTTAAACTAATTCGATCTCTATTTTTTTATATTTTAATTTTTTTAGGGCTTTATTAATATCTAAAAAATCTATTACTAATTTTATTGGATTATATTTTTTTTTAAACGAATATATTCCGTATAACTTTTTAATAATAAAAATAAACGATATTTTTTTTATAAATAAATATAATAAATATAAAATATTATTATAATAACGCTATAAAAATAAATACGCTAGTATAATTTAAAACGAAGGTTATTTCTATAAAAAAATATAATAAAGATTCGGGATAAATTTTAAAAAAAAAAATAGTATTATAAATTTAATAGGCAGCCGCTCGGTATAAAACTTATATATTTAGGTAATACTAAAAACGGTTATTTATAATAATAATAGAATAATATTTTAATATTAATATTAATATAGCGATAGTAATAATAAAATAATATTTTAATATTAATATAAATATAATAATAGTAATAATAAATTAATATTATAGTAATAATATTAACGCGGCGATATAAAAGAATTTTATTTAATATATAAATTTCTTTTATAATATTTTTAAAATTTATATTTAATTTATTAATTAATTCTATTTTTTAATTAAATTATAATATTAAAATCGACCTTTTATATATAATTTAGTAATTAATATTTATTATATTTTGAATTTATAGATTTTTAATAAAATTAATTCTTTAAAAACTAATTTTACCGGAGTAAAATTTAATATTTAAAATATTTTCGAGTATAATAATTTTTTAAAATACCTACTATTAGTATTATAAAATAATAGGTAGGTTTAATTATATAGATTTATATATTATAATATATTTTTAACTTTAGAATAAATTTATCTAGTTTCTAAATTATTTTAAAATTTATAAAATTTTAAATAATTAATATCGCTTTTATTTCGTATTTAATTTTTAGAATTTTTTTATTAGAAATTTTATAATAATATTCTTTTAAATATTTTATTATATTATTAAACTAAATAATATATTTATATATTTTATAAAATATAATTCGTTATTAAAATAATACGGTAAAAAATTGGTTTATTTTAAAAGAATAGAAATATAAATAGAAATAAAATCTAGATTATATATATAACGAGGCTATTTTAAAAAATAAAAAATATAAAAGTATAAAAATAAATCGAAAACGTTATTTTTACTAAAAAAGTTATATATAGGCTAAATTTAAATTTTAACGCGTAAAAAAACGGTTTAATATTTTTTATTAATATTTACTAGCGATATTTTTTTAATTTATATCTATTATAATTAAATCTATTAAATAAAATTAAAAAAATATATTTTAATATATTTATCGAGTTTATTAATTAAAGCTATTATTAATTTAAATCCGATTAATAGAAATTTTATTATTTAACCTCTTTAATTTTTTATAATTTAATTTTTCGACCGCCCGATAGCTTTATAAGGCGCTTATTTAAATTTTATAATTCAACCTTTAATAATAAGCGTATATAGAATAGAAAAAAAAATAAAAATATATAATAATATTTAATATTATATATATTTTAATATAATTTTAAATTTTTTTTTAATATTTTTAAATTTTTAATTTTATTTAATTTTATTTTTATTATAATTTATTATAAATAATTAATTAATATTATAAACGATTAAATAATATATAATAATAATCGATATAATAAAAAATATTTAATCGTTAGAAAAAATATTATTAATATTTTTTATATAAAATATTTTATTTTAAATAAGTTTATAATTATTTTTAAATATTTTAATAATAATTTTCGATTAATTATAATAATAGTTTTTAATTAAAAATATTTTTAAAATTTCTAATACTTTTAATATTTTAAAATATTTAAATAATATAAATATTTTTATTAAAAAAAAGTTTAGATATTAAATTAAAATATAAATAATAATTAAAAAATAATTTATTTTAAAATTAGTAATAGTAAATTTTTTTATATAAAAAAAATAATATTTAAAATTTTTTTAACTGCCGATTATATTTAATTAGTAGATTTTAATAATATTAATATTATAATTTAAAATAAATTTTATATTTTTTTAAATTTAATTATATTTTTATTATTTATTATTAAATATCCTTTTAATTTTAACTATTTTTATTTTTATTCCGAAAATATATAAAGTAAAAAAGGTATATAATAATAAAAAACAAATATATATTTAAATTTAAAAAAATAAAAAGCTAATTTTAAATTATAAAAGAATATTTTAATATTTTTTATTGAAATTTACAAGTAATAATTTTACTAGTCGATTATTTTATAATTAAATTTTTGAAAGAAATCTTAAAAAATATATTTTAATATATTTAACTGGTTTTTAAATTTTATTTATAAAAGTTAAATAATATTTTAAATTTTAAATAATAGAAATTTAAATAAAAAATCGACCGGAAATAAATTAAAAAATTAAATAAATTAATAAATTTAAGCTAATTAAATTAATATATTTTTAAAAATATATTATATTACCGCTTTTTATTATTATTAGATAAAAGTTTTTCAATTCGATAATTTCTAAAAAAAATAACGACGAATAAAAAATTTATATAATAAAATTTAAAAATTTTTAAATTCTACAACTATATTATTAATTTACTTTTTTTATTTTTATAATAAAAACTATAAATAATTAAAACGAATAAATATTAATAATAATAAAAAAAAAATTAAAATATATAAACGGAAGATAATTTTAAAATTTTTTTTTTAAATAATTTAAGTTTTTAAAATTAATAGTATTTTTATTAATATTTTAATAAATAAATTTAATATATTATAAATATTTTTTAATAATATATTTAATAAATAAATTATATTATTATTAATATTTTAATTTATAAAATAAATATTATTATTTATTTAACGGAATTATTTTTTATTTAAATTAAATTAATAATATTTTTTAAAATTATTAAATATAATTTATTTTCGATAAAATATACTATAAATTAATAATGAAAAAAATAAAAATAGATAATATAGAAAAAAAAAGGTTTTATATAAATAAAATAAAATAAAAATTAAAAAATAAATAAAAAAAATTAAAAAAATAAAATAATAATTTTAAAATTAATTAATTAAAAATATAAAAAAAATAATAATATATTTTTAATAATAAAAAATAAAATTAATTAATTTCAATAGATTTTATAATAAATAATTATTTAAACTATTTAAAATATAATAAATATTAAAAATTAATAATAATTAAAATTTATATAATTAATAAAATAATAATAATTTTTTTTTATTATAATTAGAATATTTTCGAAAAAAAATATTTATAAAGGTTTTTAAATAAAAATTTTTTAATTTAATTATTTTTAAAAAAAATAGCAATAAATAAAAAATTTATATAATAAAATTTATTAATTTTTAAATTTTATAATTATATTATTAATTTATTTTTTTTACTTTTATAATATTTTAAATATATTAATACTTTATAATAATTATAAGATTAATATTAATTATAAAAAAAACAATTTTTAAATTTTATTATAAAATTAAAATAATAATAAATTTTAAATATTTAATTTAAATAAACGAAAATTTTAATAAAAAAATAAAAAAAAAAAATTTTAATTAATATTCGGAATTTTTTTAAAAATTTTAATATATTAAATAGTTTTAAATTTTAATTAAAAAACGATATTTAATAGATTTAATTATATTAAATATAATATTAAATATTTAAATTAAAAAAATATAATTTTTTAATATATCGATTACTCGAAATATTAAAAATCGCGAGAATTTTTAACTATAATAGCTCTATAAAGTTGAATTCGATTAGATTAATTTTAATATTAGATTATATTATTAGTATAAAACTAAAAAATATAAAATTTAAATTTTTAATTTAATTAAAAAGTAAATAATTTTTTAATAGGTTATTATTTTTAAATAAAAAACTATTTTATATTTTAGCGCCTGTTCTTAGAAATTAATTAGAAAATTATATAATTTTCTAGTATATATAAAATTAAAGTTATAGAATATATAATTTAAATTTTTAATATAATTAAAAAATAAATAATTTTCCAATAGATTTTTATTTTTAGATAGAAAACTATTTAATATTTTAGCGCCCGCTTTTATAAATCGACTGGAAAACTATAAAGTTAGGATTTAAAGATTTTCGATTGTTATTTAAATATTTCTACAATTATATAAAGTATATAAAATAATATTTAACAAAATACAATTTTAAAAAATTATACTGGTCGTTATCAACTACAATCCCCGCTTATTGCTACCTCCTAGAGCAATTGAATGATCGGAATCTTTAATAGCCAGTCTGAAGGGAAAAAAGCTGTAAACTTAAATACCACGCGAGGAGTATCAGGATTGTAATCCTTATCATCGTCGAACACCGTTATTATAACTCGGGACTCAGTCCCTATCGCAGGTGGAATCAATTTGGAAGCGACGTCTGGTACTCGCTGGACCACACGCTGTGAGTAATAGGTATCGTACTCCGAGCCATTGCGAAACAGTAGCTGCGTCGCCGGATCCATCGTCAGATCCATGCGTTGAATAGCTCGTTCCACGAGCTGGAAGCAGTTGTCAGGCTGTGCACCGGGGCCTATCCTGTAGACAGGATATGCATTCAGGCGTTTGCTACGAGCCCGGTACCCGCGCGGTGGTCAAGGACTTGGATGTTTGTCAATGTCGTTTCTCCCTGCAGGAACGTATATAATAAGCGTTGCACGTATAGAGGTTCCCGCTTTGGCAACTACACGATCAGTCACTACAAACGCGAGGTGCATACGCCTAGTTCGGCAAGCTGGGGATTGATGACTTCGATACCGATCCCGGGTCGGGGTTGGTTCTGGGCGATCGATCGGCATTTTCTCCCAGCAGAAGTACAAGGGGTCGTTGGTTGCAGTGCCCTCGATTTCTATCTCGGCATGGCCGCTATAGACTGGTCTACCGCTTTTTTGCGATATGGCTCTGTAATCCAGAGAGACGTAGGTGGTGATTTAGACTCTACGAGAGTTGGGGACGGTGAGGTTTGAAAACGTATCGCTTGCGTGACGAGGCGATGGAAAAAAAATCGGGCGGCGCAGAGATAAAGCAGTATATAGAGACTAAGAAAGTGGCTATAACCCATTTTGGCGCTATCCGAAGAGTTTATAGTACAATACCTCTATTGGTGTGCATATTCTATGGTAGTAGAAAAACGCTTTCATTACAAAAGGGTGTGCGTCGCCGAACCGAATACATGGCAAATCTTCATAGCCGCCCAAGAAGCGCAAAGGATTTACTGGATGCGCAGTGGAAGCGACGCGGATTGTCGTTTCTCCCTTCCCCCTCCCATCCCATCTTCTACCTGCTGGAGGTACAATGTAGCTCAGTTCGATAATAAGAGATCAGATATATAAAAGATACACAAAAATGTTGGAGATGACGAGTTATCAAATGTGAGACAATAATCTGAATGACCACTAGGAAGACGACTTCAATGCATAGCCCAAGGTCGCGTGTCACATGCATCCAATGGACAATCAACTGGAAACCCGCAAGGGGTATGTATAGGAGGAGACTGAATCTTGAATTTGGCTATGTGGGTGGAATCTCATAAATGGTCTCAATGCCACTAATCATAATTTAAGAACTTCTGCAAAGCCTCTCCTGACTCTTGATGAGAAACCTGGTGGTTTGCAGTCCGACCAAACTAGCTTTAGTAAGTCCAGTGCGATCTCACACGATATAAGGAAAAATGAAGAACTTACAATCGTTGAAGAAGAAGCATTGCATCCCATCGGCGCAGGTGGTACAGCCTGTGAAATCTCGGCCTCCGCATTGTTGGTTCGCTTGCACGCTGCATTGGCCGCCACCGCCGCCGCCGTTGGTCTGGGTTTGCTGCGGGGAGTTACTTGGGGGCGGAGAAGCTGGAGCTGGTGGAGGTGAATCGCCTCCGGATGGACAGCTACCGTAGCCCCTGGTGGATCATTAGTTTAGAGGACTGATATTCTTGTGTTGTGAAGCTCTACTGACCACTCAACAGCGACTTGTCCGTCAGGAGAGTTGGTCAATGCGCTCCAGGCTGCCGGGTTCAAGTCTGCAAGCAGCTATTAGCAGGGACCTGGACAATATGATGCAACCACAGATATGTTTGTTTGGAGGGAGAAAGATACCAACAGCACCGCCGCCTTCCTGGTCGACCAATTTGGCTGTAATACATCTGCCAACGCCATTGTTGACAGACGTCCCGAATGTTCCCACATTCTTCACCCATATGGTGGCGCCGCATTGAGGGCCTAAGACAGCGGCAAGCAGTTCGGGGCCTAGTGATAAAAGAAAGGTCAGTCTCGAATACGTATGTAGTTGGCGTTGAAAGGTTCAGGATACTACATACCATCACCATCCGCATCCGAACCACAGAAATACGGTCCTCCGCCGGAATGCCAGCCTCTGTGGATGTTGGCATGGTTGGAGCCTCTGGAGTAAGGAATGTTAACTGCCTTGTGACTTTTGAGAGAGGACAGGAGTGACTTACTGCGCATGAACTAGTGTACTAAGGAAGGAGAAGAGGAAGATGAATGCGCTGGCCGGCAGCATATACATAAACATCGTGAAGGAGAAAGTATGCGATCGAGGAAAATCCGTTACACCGGGTAAACTCCAGGGATCTGACGATCGGTGTCGATCAAAATGCGAGGACTGTCGCCACCTTTATGTGTGTGGCCCATGGTGGGATTTGGGTGGTAGCCCCTGGTGCGTAGATTATGGTGTGGGCTTGCAAAACGGGAAGAGTGGTTTGGATCCCGTTCTGAAACTTCATCGGAGGGGAGAAGCGGCCTATATGCCAGCCCGTCATGTTTCAGCGAAACAAAGAAACTTAATTCCGCCCCAATAGTACTGGAACAGAAGGGGATATAGGACCCTCGCACTGGACGAATTCTGTTGTACTAAGACTCATGATTGAAGACCGATACAGTCGCACGAAGAAGATAAACACCGCAAGAGCCTATGAATCTAGTGCTATGGGGGGCTCAGGGTCTCGATGGTAATCTCAGGTCTAGCTTTGTTGACTGCGCAAAACATATCAGCCATCGCCGCTCATCCTGGTTGCTTCAACTGGAGGCGAATAAATCCAGCAGGTACCCGAGCACAGCAACGCCTTGGGATTTGCCACCCCTACAAATCATGTGTCTCGTGTGCGCGGCTGAGGTTTAATGCGAAACAAGCCACACGTATCAGGTGAGATAAGCGGAGTCGAGAAGAGCTTTTGGAGGGAGCGCTTATATCATGCTTGGCAGCTGTATAATAGCCGTCAGATCCGGTCCTCGCGCAACCCAACCAACGATTGGCTACCGGGATAATTGAGTGCAGGGAGACAGTACTTCGGAATCTCCCCAAACCTTGCTTTTCCATCAGACTTTTCTTTTTTTCTGGCTTTATGTCTAATTCCCGATACTAAAGGGTCCTCAGCTGCAGACAGGCGTTCCTGTACAGGTTGAAAAAAGGAAGACAAAATTGGCGTTGATTTGCCCGCACTGTCTATGAGCAAGTTGGGCTGGTCACAGCCTTGTTGGAATTACCTGGCAGATATACGTTAAGAGCCTGGAATGCTGAAGAAATCGGAATCATTGGAGCAGTTCATGGCGCTCGGGATTGACGTTGCCTAAGACAGGGCTAGATTCGAAGAAAGTCCTTCACGGTATTAAAGGGCTATACCAGTTTACTACCCTCCCAACAGAGAAAGTTATCAAACGTAAAAGCTACTCCATTCCATTCTAATTCAATCCAACCGCATTTGACGATCCGCAGAATCGATTAGGATATGAATCGCCTGTATGGGATCATGTAGTATCATGGTGTTTCCGAAATGGAGAGCACTTATATACTCTATCACACGGTCTTGGAATGTACTGTAGCCCGTCAACGGTCTTGCCTGTTATAGATATAAGCAGGTGCCCCTCACTATGTTCTCCTCCCAACCTCTATACAGACTTGAAATCAGTAACAGGGTTATAGAACAGCCCCTTCTGTTTTCCGGCGGCTCTAAGTTGAGCTGAGGTTATGCAAGATCTTGCACATCCGTTTTCCCCAAAGCACCAACCCCGGGTAGCGTCTGTTATTTCGAGCTGAAATCGATTACGGACCTAACCAAGTTCAGGCTATCGTGATTCTACAATTAGGTCGGAACTTACGTTCCACGATATAGCTGCATTTGACAAGCGATATAAGCTGAGTACGAACTGATGGATGCATCCTGGATTGCGAGAGACCGACAAACTATATCGCGTATACATTTTGTCCAAGAACAGGTCTCCAGAGCGAATTCAATAGCTTTCTAAGTCTTTCGGCATATGATAGTTCTGTTGACCTTTCGCCCTTACTGCAAGCGATCAGATCTAAGCCATCCGACAAGCCGGAAGCAAATAAACGAGACACCTGCCAAGAGTAAAAAGATACCTGTTGAGATAAATAATAATACCGCTATCGTCACTCAGAATAGCTCCAGCAAAGTTCTTAAATTCTCAATCGATAGGAATAGAGATCTAACATTAATACAGAAGGGTTTCAATCAAGACAAAGCAATGTCCCTTGGTAGCACCAAAGAAGATGATAAACCCACTTACTGCCGGGAATGCATCTACGTAACCCACCTATTCTAGCTAACTTGATTGACGATACTATTGTAAGATTCCTGCTTCACTCTCGTCCAGAGCTGACTCGGGATAAAGCTGCGTCGTTATAGCGTAGATACAGACGTTGACAAGGTCATCTTGATCAGTCCTATTATCAGGCCCATCGAGTCCGATCACGGCGTCGAGAATGGGGATATCGCTAGCAGTAATAATGCATCCGACGAGAAGCGTTGATGTACTATTTGAGGTATAGTCGTCGAAACTGAGTCAGCATTGTGATAGTGCCAGAAGCTGTTTAGCTATAACAGTTCCAAAAAGCCGAGGTCAATATATCAGCAAGCAGTCTAAGACGATAATGTCATAGCCATCGACATAGCTGTTAGGCAAATGGTCTCCGGGGGCCTAAGTTTTGCAGCTTTTCAGAACGGGAAGAGTCGCTGGATTGTCTATCAAAGAGATGATCGCCTGCTTACCCTCAGGATTTGCTCCTTTCCACGATTGGTGTATTCTCCTCAGTAAATAATAAACGTGAAAAAGTCCACCAATCTTGAAAGCTATTTTATGGCCCGTTGGAAGCGTCAGAAAGATCTTCCTCTTGGGATTGCGTCTAGCCGCGGCTTATATCCCATCCCAAGACGATGGCAATGGGCAAATCTTTTCTTACTTCGTCGCCTATAAAAGCATACTCAGTCGCTAGACGCAGAGCTTACTAGAAATTAGCTTAAATTCTCGGACAAGCATGAAGTGGAACCGAGAGTGTGCTCAAAATCAGCCCTGGTCATAGATATCTGCCATGGTCGATGCTCGGACTCAGCATAAAGTTATCTATACTTTAAAGGAGGGTGCAAAGTAATCAGGTCGTATCATTGATCTAAATGACTTAATCAAAACTTGCTGGAAGCCGATATGGTAATGTCTGTTACTAAAATGCCTATAAAACCCAGAAATTCAATCAAATCCCTAGAGATACAGATACACATCGACGCCAGATGTTATAAAATTGTCGGTTTAATGCTTAATAATGACTCTTATAGTTTTCTTAGACGAATTTTTTTGATCTAGCAATCTTCTTTGGTGTAGGAGAATACAAACGCATTGATACTATCACAGGATTACTTAATTGCGCCTACCAGCTGCGCCTGACCCAGCAATCATCATCTCGATGGTTCCGGGAATTTATTATATCGCCATCAATCAAGGTGTCCTCAGCCAGAAGGAAGTCACTACTCTTACAACAGGAGCAAACAAGCCTTCCACTTGCTCTTTGGTAATCTAGGATATCGTCGAGCACGACTAGGAGAGCCAGTGCTCACACTGTTCTACAGAGGACGCCGATACCAAGCTCGAACGGTTATTTCTTGATTGGGCGAAGTTTCCAAGACGAAGGTAACAACGATAGAACTAGGTCACAATAAAGCAGAGACTATAGACCCCTGCCGAGGTTCTGAAGATTTTTGATCCCAAGCACGTTGTAGGTAGTGCCGGTAGCGCGTAGTTATAGTTATCCTCGTACGTGTACTTGTAGTGATTGTATAATTTATCACGTCTTCGATTATCCGGGCTGGGAGCTGATTGCTATATTTGATTATTGGGCAGACTCTAAAAAAATCTTTCCTTATTGTATACATACTAGACCACTCTCTATAATGCAATGGATACAAGACCTCATTCCCCAAACAGACAGATCCTTCAAACAGACAAAAAATGGATCACAGATCATTTAGATATCGAAGAACATACTGTAACGCTAACAAATTCAAAGTACTCAACGGATATTGAAAGGGCGAGCTCTCAATCCGGGAACCTTGAGGATTTAGTTGAACCTTACAACAACGCCAAACTTGACGGCGTATAGAGAGATAAAGAGCCAGAAAACTATATTCTTAATTATATTGAACCTACTATTGGCAGTTTTAGCACATTCAACAGCAATATATCTCTTTCGCATGGCCTTATTGCTCGCAAAAGTCAACCTGTTCGTGCTATCGAGAATATCCTATTCATCAAGAACACCTCACGGTCACTATATATTAAGAAGAAGGGCTACGCATCGATATGTTATATTGCAGAAGGGGAACAAAAGTTCTGAGAGTATACCAAAAATTTCGTCTTTATAGAATCACCTCCGGGATATGATAAGGAGAATCTTGTCGACTATTGAKCGGGTAAGATTGGATTCGGGCTCAACGACAAAGAGTCAGCCTTGAAAGAATTACGTGACAGAGAGATATAGAAAGCAGGTCCTTATGAGATTTTCTAGTGTCTAGTGATAGAAGACGAAACATTGGGCTACTTGGAGAAGGTTCAGTTATATCAAATATTTGCAATAGACCAGCGGTCAGAGATGTCTCAGATACCTTGCACTTTGCCGCAATAATATGATTTCTGGTTCCTCGTGATTATACTCTCTACAATCTCACGAATAGTCCTCACCATTCATTTTCACCTTTGAGACAATTCATAGCCCATCTATAGGTATATGAACAGCTTCGCGCAAGATGAATGGCTGGAGTGGTGCAGAACTCTGCTAGATAAGACCCAAGATATATTACTTGCATTGACGATACGATACTGGCCAATAATGGATAGAACTAAAATCAGTTTCAGAAGCTTTTCTAAGCTTGAAAATGTACATTTCGTGATGGTCAGAGCGGCTGACTTGAGCAGCATCTTCGAAAATATCGACGCAGGCGAGTTAGAAAGTATACCGAAGGTTTAGAGCATAACAATCTTTTCCTCGAAGAGACTGTTGGAGAATGCGAAGTCAAGCACGGCGATATGTATCTATAGGCCGGTTCTGACTACATCGCCGTCCAGGTACAAGAGTTTATTCCTGTCACCTTATATCAGTCGGTGACCAATATTCATTCTTGGCAGGGAGCAGCGCTTCCCGGGGTTCGTGATCGAAGACCTTGTAATGATTGCGAAGAAGAAAGTAGTGTGCACGCTGGGCAATGAAGATGTTATGTATCTGACTGGCCAGCCCACGGTCATCATGTAACGCCTAGTGCGAAAACGGCTATCCATTACAGGCCAACCTACCGTTTGAGGACGAATTTGTCACGCTTTGTCCCCCGTCAATCCCGTCCAAGAAGAGCGAAAATTGATTACCTAAAGATTTGTCCTGGCTTATTGCAGAGCTTCAGCTTAGGGACGTAGGACTCCAGCTGTGGATCAATCAGGCACGTAACATAATCAATGCTGCCAGGATAAAACCTGTGAAGGCGACAGTCAATAGTCCCCCGAACCCCGACAACGGAAACCCCACACGCAATTTCAATCTAGTGAGTGTATTCGGAGCTTCAGCTCAGATTGGAAAAGGAGTTTCGATCAAGCCACAAGCCTTGCTTTTCGAAATTAAACAGGAATGCATTCGAAAAGGAATTTTTATCCCATCCCGTGCTATGGCGCTGAGAATAAGGGTTCCCGAGACCATCTCGCCTTCGTTTCAAGTAGGGAGACTCTGGAGGTGATCTAATATCATTCTTCATCCGCCAAACAGGCTATATCACACCTATATTATAAGCTTCCAGCTGCCCGATCTATCAATATTTTCATCTTGGAAGCTCCCTGCACAGAAAATTCAATTGATGTTCGCGGAGCTTTTTTATGCTATTCAGTAGCGGGGACTGGAATAGGTTTTCTCTACTTTGATAAGTGTTATCTCTCTATGGCTTCGTTTCTCTCAGCTCAAGTCATTCTCTTCGTTAAATTGAAGTGGTTATTAAGCTATTTACAGCTATACCCAAGCACTCAAGTGACGTATATAAAAAAGCAAAACCGGACTACGTGCATCATCTCTTTATAGAGTCGTATCTAGATTAACGAAAAGATCAGCTCCCTAGCCTCCTAACAAAAACGACTTTTGCAGAGAATGTTGTGAAAGATATCCTAAAAAGTAATTCAAAATAACAATTATACATTCTAGACTCTCAGCCAATTCGAATAATATGAGACTTCCGGATACTATCAGTCAGGTGCGAGGATCCTCGCGGCAAACACGTCCAGGTACGGCAAAATCAACTTGAAAAAGCCGATCTCGTCGTAATATATCCGTAGGACAAGGCTATCTTAGTTTCTTCGTCAGGGTAGATGTTAAGCTTTTCAAAGGTACGCAAGACGACGACGTTGATGTCAGAATCTTAGATCCGGCCAAGCTCCGGGGGACCATCAATCATGACAGTGGTGACAACACTGGCAGCTTCGGGCTTAGGTGTATCAACTGGCTGTTGGCCGTTTTTCCTGATTCCGGCTTGGAGACTCTAGACATGGAGCAAAAGTCCTGAGCTCAAATACCTTGGTCTTGAATACAACCATGAAGAAGGCTCAGGATCCAATCTTAGATTGATGATATCATTGTTCTTCGTTGAATAGCGACTAAGATCAAGCTGGAGCTCAAGTATACACATTTTCCTGATATATAGAGCTTCAGTACTGGCCCTAGGGAAGGATCGCAAAGGCCATTCTGGTAAACGTTGGCGATATGCTTGAAAGTCTTCTTGGCCATAAAACAGGAGAATTGCCTTACGCCACTACCAACGTAAGTATTAGATGTCCGGGCGCGAGGGAGATCATTCCCGGCTAGTCTGCTCTTGGGATAAATGGAATTACTGTTCTGAAAACTGAACTCCAGGTCCGAGAAATCTTATCTACACTCAAAGAACCCCGGAGGAGGGAGTAGGCTATTTCTAAGAAGATCATCAAAGCGGCTATTACCGAGTACGATCGAGTCGCAGTTCCAATACTTGGACTAATTACCGAGCCCTTCATCCTTCGACCAGATGTTTAATCTCTGGATTCAAGATGATTAAATAGCAAGAGATGAGCCTCGTAGGCTCACGAAATAAAGATTTTAAAATGATAGGACGTTGACCCGACCAAATTTAGGGGGAGAAACTATATTAGAAGAAGACGAAGAGCGACCTAAGACGGTTACTGTATCTCGATTATATTCGATATCTACCGGGAAAGAAACCACGGTTCTATCGTTCGTGATTCTAGCTTATCTCCTGGAAAGCTAATATCAGATGAATCTACCCAATTATCTTAAGGGGATTACATCTTTCAATTAGTCAAGGATAAACCGCAGCTTACTCCAGAAAGCAAAGCGCTATACGGATTAACTATAGGGCCCTTGACGATCGAGAACTTCGGCCTCTAATACGGAGACAAATAGATCGGTATTGTATTAGATGCTAAATTTCTCTTCAGCTCTATCGGACTATCTCTATTCAACTCCAGCCTTCATTTTCTATTTAATAGGGAAAATAACTTCACCAAACCACCGAAAAAGATTGACTGGTCGTCAAACAGCTTGATTTTACCTTTTAACCGACCACCACTCATTGTTACTGGTGGACGTATACATTCGAAAGATAAGGGTACGGGCATCTAACCTGGCGGTCTTGTCACCAATTTTAAACCATAGATACCAAGCTTATCACATCCCTGGTCATAGCATTAATATCAGAGGTACATCTTGGCATTTGAGTGTACCAAGCTTTTTAATGCCGTGTGCGACCAGGGATGTAATAGAGTATAGGATTGATATAAAAGAAAAGTAAAGACATCTAATCACCTTATCCTTAGCGATGGAACTTTAATGATTTAAACATCCAGACATTCTCAATCATCCGACGGAGCAAGGAGAAATATAATAGTAATCGTCTTCTGCAAGCTGAATGGTCCAATTTTCACCATCGGATCTGCTAACGTGTCTGACTTGACTGGTGATGTCGGAGCGAATTAAATATTAGCCTACTTGCCGAGTTCCCTTCGTCATGCCAAGGGGAACCGGAATGGCTGGAGAGTCCAATATCGCGGCATCGAAGAGCCTCATGTCCCCTGGTCGCTCCCAACGTTAAGGTTGCTGTAGTCGGTGTTGCTTCTTTGGACGCATCTAGTTTCCCTTCGCCAGTTGAAATCGCTCACGCCGAACGTGGAATCGTCTGCACTTTGTATATAGATACTGGCGCATTCAAATTGGAGGCTCAACGATCTCCAAGTTCGTTCGTCCTCGATCCAAGCTGCCGTTTCACAGGCGGTTTTGCTTTTTCTTTCGTGGTTCAATGGCGACACAGTGAACCCGCTTGCTGAAGATTTGGTAGTAATCATGTGCGGATATTAATCAAGCGATTCACCTTCCACCCCAATATCCGAATCGACCACGAATCGGTATCGAATGTTGCCTTGACTTATATGTCAAGGCAATGAGTGAGGCCTACTTCACTATGACTCCAAAGGTATCTATGGCAGGCGGACGACTTCACCCCACGTTAAAGATAGGGTCATCAACCCCCCTTTTCAAACTTTCCATTTCTCAGTAGAGGGCGGATATAACCCGGAGTCAGTTTTACACTGGATCTTTCAATCGTCAACACGCGAATATGTTATGAGAGTGGTGCCACTTTCTGAGCTACAACTTAGAGACTAATCATTCTCGAAGTCGCAAAGTTGTCGGACGAGAGCCTTGCTTTTCGCCGCTTGCCGCATGCTCACTTGCTAGAATATTAGAGCAAGGCTGCACGAGACGGCAACCCCTATATTCTCGCCCTAATCTAAAAACCCGGCTCTTGAATACCCTCATAAAGCTGAGGCTCAACGCCTTTGCCCGGTATCGTGGGCTGATTTATCGAATATGTAAGTCTCTATCGGGGATCTTGCGTAGCTTGACAAGGGCTGCGCCGTTAGGGAATAATTCTTGTGAGACGAGAAAGGGAATGAGCCATTGAATGCTTGCTCCCACAATCAAAATAGTTCGTTTATTATTCTCCGAACGCTTCTAATGAGGCATTCCACTAGATGTACTATCCATCATCTTCGTCTCTAGACTCCAGAAAAGTAGTCCATCTCTGAGCGATGTTAGTATGTCGATACAACGCTAACAGCGTGATAAGATCGAATTAAGTCTCGAATGACGCTACTGACTTTAATTCTGATATTATACTTGGACTGGTACCCTTTTCCACGACGATCAACCCTCTCTCTGCTCTCACCATGGTATATAAGGATCGGGTAGTATCTCCGGAAGGCGCAGCGATGGGCTTGTGTCTATTGGGTCGTGCAGTGCAGAATTGGGTCTGCACACAATAGCAGCCGGGTCTCGAAATATTTTGGTCCCGTCACTGTCCAAATTACGCTCACTCAGGGTGGCTGTACGTATCGAGTATATACTAATTGCTGCCTATCTTACCCTGCGGCCGGTCCTTTGACTGTCAATCTTTACTACAGACCTAACCCTGTGCCTATTGTCCATCTCCGATGAGCGAGACTGGGGAGTACGACATTTCAAACCAATACGGGTGATGGGTTGGATTCACATCCTGTGACCGGCACCGCCACTTATTGTCGGCTTCATCTACCAGATAATAATAAATATCGTGCTTGAGCCTTCGACTTCCGCCAAACCCTGATGAGAACATAGGTCGCTACTCACGATGAACTTCTACAATCAATTCTTGCTTCAGTCATCAAACAAACTATTACCGGACCCGACACTCATTATTATCTTAAACTTTACTCTTGTTATGACTTATGTTCAGCTTTTCAATTATCTTATCTGCGATACTGTTACTTGGTAGGTAATGACTATCCTTTGGATATATTGGTGGACGACTCCAGTGAAGAAAGACTTCAGAGACCAGCTGGTGAACATATCCTCAATCTATGGCTAGTTCAATATCACCATCGAAGTGTACTCGACTTCGCTGGTGGGATGGTTGGCGGTATTGCGGATATTCTAACACTCCAACACACCTGGAATTCGGTACGCTAAATTCTCCCCGGGCAACATTCGATGAATATCCGGTCTCGTATGCTTTAGTCCCATAGAGCCCCTTTCGCCATTTCAGGGACGAATCGCTGCATTGTCTTCGTATCGAGCCGCGTTCAGCGCCAAGGTTTAGAACGCGAACCTGAGACAGTCTTATCCATGGAGGAGGTACTGCATAGGATGTCATCAATCCAAGCCTAGCAAACATCAAGAAGATCTACTTAAACATGTCAACTCGCCTTCACCGAGCCAATCTTGGGCTACCTACAAGTACAGCCTGTGCACAAGGAACCCAAGGGCGAGCTGTTCTGCGTTATAGTCGGAATTTTCAAGAACAAGTGGTCAAATATCGTAGCCATAAGCGGCGCCTCGCAACGGCTTATTGCAGATGCAGTCGCTTCGGAAGTGACACCCTCGGACGGTAGATATAGCCATTGGCGTAAGCATCATGACATCGGCTCGACGTACGCACGCTCATGTACAACGCTCGAGCAGCAGGCAAGTCCAACCCGGAGCAACATAAACGGCAGCGAAAGCGATTCATACGAACGCCGCTACGTATCTTCACTCGGGTGAACCTGTTGGCTGTCGTTGGAGAGGATCAAGGTATAGAATTCATTATTCTGCCGTTTGAGGTACTAAGGTAGCCGACTCGATATCGATCTAAAATAGCAGAATGTCTTGAAGTCTACAAAGATGTCCTCAGCTTAGCTCCTAGACCTGTGCTAAAGCCTTTCCCATCGTGAGTTTTATGCCAAGCCTCCTTCTGCCTTCAGTCACCTTCTTTTGTAATAATTCAATGCTTATGACCGGATAGATTCGTTGGAACGATTGCACTGGGCTGGATACTATCCATAGCAGGGTCTATAGTATTATACTACCGTTGGCGAGCAAAGCTTCGGGACATATGAGTTTCGAACCCATCCGCACGGCACGAGATGGCATTTCGTTGACAGCGAGTTTAGGGTCATATAGCCCTATGGACGGTGGAGATGACCAGATTTGAAGACTCAGCTGCCATGGCTAAAGTCACTCTGGGGGTCTGTTCACCAGCGCTTTTCAGGCACCTAGGCATGTTATAAAAAAGTCTCAATATTGGGCCATGCAGCTCATATCCAGCCGCGTAGATTGCACATTTCTGTTTTTTCAAGTCGTGTAAATACCCGCAATACCTTAGGAAGGTTGTATCAGAAGCCGAAGGTTGCGAAGGTAAGCCTTTCGGTGCTGGATATCAGACGATGCCATATCTTGACAGCTTCCTCGATGAGATTGCTCGTTTAAGCCCTGATTCGATCGCTATACAAAAGCTCCTATATCGTCTCTAGGTCATCGAGGCGGACTCTTCTGATGGGATTCAGTCAGCGCTCCTCSTACAGACATTCCCTTCTGATAGGGATCACGTCTTGAGTAGGAATTGGGTTGCTGTTCCACAGCTTCCGCTAATGCGTGATAAGGCATTCTGGCCGGGTGGCTTCGAGTCTTTGCTTCGCGGACGAAATAACAGTATGTCCAGAACCCGATCGACCAGCTCGAAATCACGAATTCCCATTTTGGGGAGAAATACGGCACGCTTGACTTTTTCGTCTGTCTCGCGCTGGAGCCAATACATAGCTATCATAATCCGGTATTGGTCTTTCCCCTCTGTCTCCATCGCTATCTCTTTCGTCTTTCTCACCACAATCATCTTCACTATATGTCAGCTATTCACCTTACTATCTCCTCAAGCAGAGAAGAAGCCGAACACTCACATGAATACCAATCTTTAGGAGCCTGCCGTATTCACCATGCGTCTCTTGGCTACTCCTCCTGCCTGTACCATCCTCAACATGACTTAGTCCCTTTCGAGCAGTCAATTAACCCGTACTGTGCGTATTCAGCATGCGATGTTTCACCTGCCTGGATGGCCAGACTACATGACTATCACCATGTGTCCACAGTGGTCACTGTATTTAAGCAAGATTATGACTACCACGGGATCGCACACAGATGACCTTCTGGGCATAGAGAGTTTCTGCGAAGAATACTATAACAAGGAAAAGAGTTTGATTGATTGAAAACAGTAATTAAACGAAAGGTGTTTTCATCTCGAATATACCAATCTGCCCTGTACGGCACGACTACAGAACGAATAGAAAGAAACACAGGGTACGCTAGTCTGTTGAAAGCACTCACCGCTGTACGAGMGTCAGATAAGTTACAACTATCCCATCCTGGGTTACGTATAGCATTGGGAGCCTTGATGCTCAAATACCAAGGTTTACCCCTTATTATAATGCCATGAACCAGGATGGGATATCAAATCTGTTGGCCCAAGGGCTACATTTGTACTGCACAGCTTCTACTTTTCACTAAGACTGATATTTCGTTGACGGCACTGGTTTTGGTACCGTGGTTGAGATAAGTCAAAGAAAGAGCGCGTAGTCTTTGACAGGCGGGCGAGGTCTTTTAGGAACCAGGCTGTTGAAGATGGACTGTGTAAGGAAAACTGAGACTACGGTTGTAGTAACTATTTAAATTTGGTTTCTTCTATCAGTGGAGCGCTCCCGAGAAGCAGTGATGAGATGATCTAGGCTCGGCAGGGTTGAAGGTGGTCAATATCTGGAGCCATCCGAGAAAACGCAGTCGTTCATTGAAACGGAGCTTCATTGAAACGGAGCTCTGTTGAGAAGCAACTGGAGTAGGGTTTTCTCCGTAACAAGCTTTTTGCCTAACGTTGGATGAGTCTTCGGAATGGAAAGGCTTTCCGGATGACGTTTTCCAAGAAATATTGTTAGGAAAAAAGGGTAGTAATGGGATTTAATAATTCGGTAAGCACTACAATGTATCTAATGTCACTGCGGCTTTTGATGGACGAAGGGATCTAGCGAATCCTTTACACTTTGAAGCTGATCTTTGCTACAGTCTGATTACGTCGGGACTTAGCTAGTTTTCAGTAGGTCTCTGAGGTAGATGGGTGACATACATTGAGCTCAGAGTACTAGGGGCAGATCCGTGCACACACTTTCTGGAAAAACCTGTCGGGATCCCATTTCCCCACGACATCCCTCAGAACCCGTGACATCTCCTCTTACGCCGCAAAGAGCTGCCACCACTCTACACAATAACCTTCTTCGCTCGCGTCAGTTATTGCACGAGTGAATCATCTTCCTTCTTGTTTCAATCAATCGTGAAGCTGACGATGATTGATATCCGATCGTCGATTTGATCAAAGCCAACGGGTCTGGGAAAGTGGCCAATGCGCGCCCAGGGAGGCAGCAGCCGTTGCAAAATGGGGGTCCAGTTCATGCCTTTGACGCCAACTTGGCGGATCCGTGTGACTCCAGAGTCGTAGGTGGTCTAGATTGCTGAGATGGTGGCTATGTCATTCTTGATGGTCCCGGTAGCGAAGGTTTGGCGTCTACCTGGGAGTTTGAGCGCGCTGTTATCGTCTGTAGTGCTCGTGATGGTGCGGTGTTTGCAGGTGCTCCAAAAACTGAACATTCAGGCGAAAGCGGAGCTCTTCCAGTATGTGGGCCAACCGGATTTTGTAGCAGAAGGCGATATAGCATGCTGTAGATGTATGGTCATTGCCTTGACGCTGAGCGGTTAGATGTAGGAGAAGCAAGCGACGGGGCCGGCGGAGTGAACAGTCTTGTCTCCTGCGGCGCTTCGATCACTGGCAAGAAGATCAATGTGATATTGGAAATACTTGATGGAATTGGGTGCTTGGGCGGAGAGAGTAAAGAGGTTGCCACTCCAGATCGGTTCTGTGCGGATCACGCGGTAGACGAAGCGGGTGACGATGCCGGAATGATTGAATCCTGCTTTAAGAGCGCCAAGGAGGTCGCGATAAGTTGTTTCGTTAAACTTTGAAGAGGCAGCCCGAAGCGGGAACGACCTCGTATTCAGGCGTATAATCGCAGAAAAGCCCCGAATTAAGGCGTAAAGAAGGAGATGCCCTATATCAATTATCGATCAGCTCCGCGAGTAGAATAACCAAACGGTGGCGGTCTAAGTCATCGATAACCCAAATACCGGTCACCTAGTCCAGAGAAAGTGGAGGAGGGATGCATGCCTCCTAATATCAAGCCACCTGTCCCGACGATCGATGACCTGTCTCGCATCACTGCCAAAATTTTCTCATCTAGCGACATCGAAACACCGCCCCAAGTAATCCCAACCCCAGCCCCGACCGTGATGCTTGCTCGGTTAGCTGAGGGTTCGATATTGTTAAAGGGACCAAGGTCGATGACGACTCCTTAGTGAATGGTAGCGGCTCGAAGCACGGGAGAATTTCCACCACCACGGACGGTAAACACGGGCTACAGTTGGTCTTCTGCATGCAGCTTCGCCCTCATACCTAACAACCTGATAATCCACTCTAAAAATTGCCAAAGCGATTGGACCTCTGACGTTGGAAATAACGCATGCCTTATTATGGCATGGGTATCCTGTATACTTTGCTTCTATTAAAGTGTTTGATGTCGTTGATAGCCTACTATATAAAAAAACTCAAGTATTGGCCAAAGTCGACTCCCAGCTCCAGGATGGGAAACCGTGTATAGATTTGATTGTCTCAATGTATCATGCACCGACCAGCCAAAATCTTCGTCATTCCCTGTTTTCCAGAAGTATACCAGATCCCCAGAATTTATAACATCCGAGAGTCAGCTCTCAAGTATCTGTAATAGACCAGCCATTGCTGGAAGCCTCACCAACTTTTTAGAAAGGCTCCGATTAGGAGACTCTTCCCTCGAATATTTCCATGAATTTCGGAAAGCATCTTCTCCTTCGAGACTGAACCCGCGGATAATGGGTCGTGTGCACGTGCGCTCGTCGTCAGTCCGACATTTCCTTTTGTTTCTTATTTTCTTTGTCCGATATCTGGTTCCTTCGCCCTGACTGTTTCTTTCCTTGTCCGGTTTGGAAGTGACTGCCCAAGGGTATGTATAGAGGAGAAGAAGAGGTATAGACAGATAGTATGCTTCAAATTCTGTCAATAGTGGTTTCCTACGTGACCCTATAGTATCTTATGATTATCGCTGTAGAGAAAATGTGGCGAAGCAGCCTCATTGAGATGATGACTCAGAGCATATCTTTTTCTTCCTGATGAATACTGCTTCAACAATTTTTAAGTTCAATACCACTTCCTCTCTTGATATATATTGTCAATCTTTCCGTTCAATGTTGTTACCTTGCAGATAACCCCATTCTTGGATGAACATCAAATTATCTATCTTGACCAGCTTTGAGGGAGCCTTTTCGTATCCTCTTCTGCTTCCCAGTAACATATCAAATAAACATGAACGGAAACACAATGCCATCTACCATCATGGCACCAAATGTGAGGTAAGTCGGCGTCCTATCCTCGGTGCTTTTCCTGCGCGCAGTTGCCTGATTGTAAAGATTGCCTGGCAAACTACGATATTTGCATCCCCTTGAAATGCCAGGTAGACGCTATGAAGTTGAATCCAACTGACCCTTGAAACTTCTCTAGTACTATTGGCCACGAGACAAATAGAGGTTGTTTTACAACCTCAGCCCTTGCACGGAAAGCGATAGAGCAACTTAAGCAGAAGCCCTCGTGGCCTCTCAAAGCGTCAATCTACTGGCTCAACGACTTTAAACTCATTGACGAGAATCCGATTCCGATATTCAAGAATGGTACCAAGCGCTACACTCTGGTACCTTCACAAGACCTTCTTGTACACGAACGCGACGATGATCCAGGCTACGACTTGTTTACAATCACTTGGGCTCCAGGATCTGATCCCGAAGAACTGCATCCTATCTTCAAGTATGAGTATTACGAATGGGATAATGGTATCGCTCCGGTAGTCACCCCTCCAGGTCCTTCTCAAACCGGTCAACTCGAAATGAGGCCCAAAGACTCGGTTTCTCCTTTGCCCAGCATTTTCGTTGCACTCGGTTGGTTAAGGGAGTATGATATGGACTCTGACCAGCGAGAGTTATCGGAGACCAAGAAGCGGACAACATACTACGTCGTGCTATTGAATTTGAGCACTGATCCCGTGTCGGTATGGCTCATGTTCGACTATCACCTCGAAGACATTGAGCACGAACGCTTCCGTTGGACAAATCGGCTCGAAGACTATCATCATCGCGGCTTCTCTCGTGAATTTATCGGGGTAAAGTCCGAGCCTAAGCCGCAAGATGATTTCCCAGAACCGAGTGCGCTTGATATGTCTCGTATCCGCGATTTCCTTCGCCAAAAAACGAACCTCGAAGGCCCATTCCCGCCGATAGCGGAGTTTAACGCTGTTGCCGAGTCTCAAGGTGAAGACTCTTTTGTTATGGTGCAGCAAGGTGATTCCTGAACCCTCCGCCACTCACTTGTTTGTTCAAGCTCTGACTGACTGAGTTTCAGTCAACGAATGCCATACGTCAAGCTCATCAAGCGGTACCGAATCCAACCAGGGATCATCAACGCCTACCAACCAGGCCGTCAACAAGCACCACAACGTCTCGATCGGAAATGTGGATGATGATCTCAGCAAGAAAGACGATCAAGGTTACTTGGGTCTCCCCCGATTTGATCTCGCTCTCCTCGCCCCCGACGTCAATGCATGGTCCAGTGAAGGCTTCGATGCTCAGCAAGTCTACACTTGTCTCCGTGGCAGCCATGTTCGCCTGGGCTCCAGTCTCCGAGCCCGGTGCGCTGCCGACGCCGAGATAGAGAGTGTCCGAGAGAGTCGAATCAACTTTGAATCTCTTCGCTTTGGTGCGGATTGATAGAGCTGGAGGGTTTCGGTTGATTTTTTACTTTGCTTTTTTGGGGGGCGAAATGTGACTCATGATAATGGAGATGGAGAAGTCGACTTAGATGAGAGGGGTGACACGCTTTCCTGTTTTCCATGGTAAGGGATTTAAAACATCTTTTTGGTGGATGGCGTTAATTAGATGCAATGGTTGCAATAGAACGGATTTCCTCGGGGCATCAGGATTTGCATTTGAGTTTCCCATCCATTAATTAGGCTTGATGGAAGCTTATCAAGCCCCTCAATACCAAATTTCAGCTGGTATCTTTCAGATGCGTTTGCATGACCCCGCGCGCCATGCTCTTGATCCTAGACCCGGGCTTCCTGTTGAGTTTCTGTGTGTAGAAGATGTTGATTAATAGGAAGGTGCACCCATATAAATTGGTCGGGGTATAAGTGATGCATGCATCGCTTTTGCCCCGAGCCGACAACAATACTTCTCAGTACCCGAATCAGATCCAGGAATTCAGGCGCATTGAAAACGCAGTGTCGCACTTTATAGAATTGTAGTTCCATCGATGCTGAACCTTAGCCTCGTAGGATTCGATTGGGGTGCAAATGATGCATGCATCGCTTATACCCCAGGGTCAACAGTAACGCTTCGCGGCACCCAAATCGGCACAGTCCTCAATATGGTCGCATTGTACTGAATAAATGGTTGCGTAGACGATAGGAACCTCCCGTTGGTAGATTGGTTCGGGGTATAAGTGATGCATGCATCGCTTATACCCCCGAGGATTCATGATGGTTTTTGACACTCGATTTACAGTTGGCAATGCAGGTTCAATGGTAGTACAGCGTCGCACACTCTTACAATTCATCGTCGCATTGTGCTGAAGAAATAGGTAGACATACGATGCGAACTGGAGGATAAGGCACGTGGGTACGAATACTTTCTCAGAATAATTGCCTTCGACCATGGGTATCGTATCGCGACATGTACCCATCAAGTGCTTCCTACCTTACCTCCCAACTCCCATCAAACAAGTTCAGTCCGCACCGAAACAGGGTCCTTGATATCCATCACGCTTCCTTCTGCGTGTCTTCGACTTCCTCGCTCTCCTCTTCATCGCCTCCTTCGTCACTGCTATCCCCAAGCAAGCCCCTTTTCCTAAGGTCCTCCAGCCCAGCCAACCCTGCCTCGTTCTTCTTGAGCTTTCGTTGCAGCTTGACGAGCTGCTCCAAATGTTTGACCCGCTGTTGCTGGCTGGTAACGTACTGTTCGGCGCGCTGTTTGAAGTCGGCAATCTGTGCCTTCTCCTGCGCAATGATCTCATCGATTTTATTGTCTGGAATGGAATCGATGTCCTTGGTAGTAGATTCTGAGGATGGCTGGGCTTCAGACATTTTCCCTTCGTGTATCACTACGCTCTCAACGCTGTCGTCGTAGCTGAACCTCAACTTCCTGACTGAGCTCGCCACCTTGGCTCGTTTTGCGCGCCTGTGGTTGAGGAAGGCATCGGCGGGTGTGTGCTTGACTCTCTTGGATGCATCATGCGATACTGAAGGATTGACTTCGCTATTGCTCGTAGGATTCTTGGGGTTCTTGGGATCGGCTACCCTCCTGATTCCGCTGGGACGACCATTTATCATTGTGGGCGACTCCAAGTACGGTGGTAGGACACCAGCGCTGTCGTCGTCGGATATTCCACCAAGTAAGGCTGTGTCCTGATCTGCTGGGCTGGAGCGTGAATAGATGCTCCGATGGCTTGACAAGCGATTTGCGGGGGAGGGGCTGCCCTCTGGCAGGAAGAGCTGATTGCGCCCAAGATCACTGTCTCCAAGCACAAGTGTTCGGATCCCGGGATCGGTTGGTGAGGTATCGTAGTTGGTAGGTGAAGTTATCCGTTGACCCTCATCAGCTGGTTCAAAGACTGAATCATCGTTGATGGTGGGGTCCTCGGCTTGACCTTGATGGCCTCGTGGAATTTCAATGGATGAGGCCGAGTCGTCTGAAGGGCTTTGGCTAATCGGAGTTTGTGGGCCGTGTGAAATATTGATGGATGCAGATGGTCGTGGGGTTGGTTGTGGGGTATAGATGATCCTGACTGGCTGGTCCTTTAGCTGTTTCGCGAGCTGTTGCAGCGGACCTTTGGTAGGACGTTTAGGTTTTGGGTAGAGTTCTCGGAATCTTGCAATGACTTCGCTTCTGCTGTGCTGTCTTCGTAGCAGGGCCGTAACAATCCCTTCAGTATGTGTAAGTGTATTGATTCCAAGCTCTAAGCTCAACTGCGAAGTATTAGCTGTACTCCATGGCAGGAATAGCTCTGTGATAGCGAAGCCGAGTGCCTCAATTCTTTCTACCGCCCGTTGTTTCCTTTCATCTGCTGGATACTTGGGTGGCATCGGCCATGACAGTCAAAGCATCAACAAGATGGTGATGAGATGATAGTCGATGGATCATTATACAAGTCATTGAATGCGATGCCTTTGCGCTGTGACTCGAAGGACTCGAGAAGCAGCTACCCGACCGACCGAACTAATCCAAATCAGGCTGCGGGGTAATCGCGGGAATCTCCGGATTATCTCGGGCCCGAACATTCTTGAACCGCCGCCCTTCCACCTGCAAGCTCTTGCTTGTTCTCACCAACATCGCCATCACTGAGGGACATGCCCCCTATTGGGTTGCCACATCATATCGCTCCTCTATCATCTTATGGTCTGGTGACTTCTACCAGTGCGTTTCAAACACGACCCTTCGCTCTGAAACTCGCCAAACAAGCATCGACAGAATCAGCCTACCCTACACCCATCAGGCTCGAATCCTCCAGCCCTTCCCCAGTCCCTCGCCTGCCTACCCTGTTGATCCCTACAGTCTCATCGGATTGCAGCTAGACGCTCGCCTCATGAAATCAGAGAGAACAAGTCATCGCGCGCTCTCGTCAGTGGTCAGGCCGTCATTGCCACCAATGCCCACGAATCCTTCGGCAGCACCTCCGACGCCGAATCACCCATCCCACGCATGCACGGACAACGTTAGGTACGAGGTGGCGTCGGATACTCAGGGATACAAGTCACGGCAGCAAAATTAGTGATGCAAGAGCTGGTACGGGATACAAATCAGAGGGTGGTCATGGTCGTTGGTCCACAAACAATCAGTCCAGCCTGCAAGAAGGAACGGAGGATTAGCCGTCGAAAATACCGGATCTTCAAAGCTTCCTCTCAAAGCTGAAGTTGATGAAGATGCTTGCGCGAAGGGTCCATTGGGAAAGGCGGTGACCACAAGGGGCGAAGCTACGTCGAAGGACCTATTACTGGCTTATTCTCCGGTCAGATCAATCACAGTCCGTCGCTCTTGGTGAGATTCATGGCTGATTATCGTTCAGAAGTCGGTCCTTGGTCTGTACCCGAGCAACAGCTCGAACGTTGGAAGGCTTGTCATCAACATCACATCGGCATTGCCATACTCCAAGACGACTACCACTCTGTCCTCCTCCATACCAGCAAAGCCTTACACTGCCTCCAGAACCCAAATTCCAAGTACGCACGCCTTGTATGAATCCACGATGAATCCGCAGACTGCGGCAGCAGGAGCTGGCAGCCATCCAGCAGGATACTCCACGGTCGCATGGGTGCAACAAGGAAAGAGAGGCATCAACTGCAGTCGCACTTTTTTAAAAAAAAGAGTTGGATGACGAACGGGAGGATTTGAGAAGGCGGAAAAGACCCCCGGCTTGATGACAGTCAAGAAAATCATCGGGGCATCAGACATGGGAGAAAGCGCAAGGGGGAGCAGAGACAGCAAGGAGCGATCATGGTTCTAAGCGATGGAAAACGAGGAAGAACTTCAGCTGCATATCGGTCGCTTTCAGGGTCGAGTGGGATGGAGCGATACGCAGTGCTGTACGCAGTGCTGTTAGGCTTCTATCTACTGGCCAGGAGGAGGTTCTGCACAGGCACTGCGTGAAGACATTACACGCGACTGGAGCCGACCATGTGCTGAGTTACGCACATGTGATCATTGAGCTTGATTCCTGGATCAGCTGCCTATGGCCGAGTTCTGCTGGTCCCAGTTTGGCGGCGAAAAAGTTGTCGGCAAGGTCGTTTGAGTGGGTGCCATGTGCTGGAACTGGTGGGAGGGGAAGACAAGAGATCTTGGCTTACAGTATTGGGACGGAAGGAGAAGGCTTGGGGGTGGAAGGAGGGAGTGAAGACTTGGGTTTGGAAGTGGGCTGCAAGGGGTACGAGCAGTCAATTGAGGAGGAATATGGGTGTGGCGGTCGGCAATGGAAGGAACTTAGGAGGGTAAGATTTCCTTCGATTCCTTCGCCCATTAACCGATGCATGCATCACTTATGTCATCTCGTGGGATCAGCTCCAAATCGACTCACTGCCACGCCGCTTGATGTTCTCGATAGCCTTAGGTGCATGGTGCTGTCATTTACAATTGGAGGCACCTCAATCAGGCCAATCATCGACTCCTATCTGGATGCGATGAACCCCGATGGTTTCTTGAAATCTCTATCCTGCAATCGGTCATCCCCGCGCTAGGTACCTCCTACATCTTACAAGGCTTCACGATATCTCCTTATCTCTCTGTCGACAACAAATATCTCTACGGAACCAGCCTCGATACCCGTACTGTATCTGTTTGAAAGGTAATCACACCGATCGACTGCGCCTTTCTAGGATCCGCCATTCCATGGCCCTTTGCAAGCATGTTCTGGCATTCCACTCTCCGCTGCCACCTCTACCCCCTTCGCCTCCACTCACTGCAAGATTCTGCTCCGAAAATCTGGTTTTTTCGAATGTGCTCCCATTTCCGTTCGGAAAAAAAGTTCCTTCGTCACCTTGTAGTTCTCGGTACGCTCTCGAGTTCTTCATCCTTTCCCACCCCTTTCGAAGCACTTGCTCCAGGAAGTGTTGCTGAATATCTAGACCTTTTTTCTTTGTAATGTTGTATGCGAAGTCCTTGCCGCAGCAAAATCTGTCACGGCTGGGAATGGATTATCAGGCCCGATGTTTATGTCAGGGGGAGGCTGGCCGGGACAGAATGAGGATGCCGCCCTCCCTTATGCTTTGATCGCCGTTCTATGGTAGCATAGATGCAAATCTGCTCTTGCCAGATTGACAGAAATTTCCAACTTCTTTTCGATAGTCGTGGGAGCAGATGCTGCATTATACCCCCGACGCTTAATATTCTGATCGTCGCTTTTACTTAGGGATTTGCCGTGCCACCCCTTTTGCCTATGCTACATTTCCTCGACTACGAACTACGGGCTTCTGTATTTAGAGCGACTGCTGGGAGTGTACAGATCTCTCCCTGTAAGCTTAAGTGGAATCTGGTTCTTTCACGCCTGCGTTCTTTKTCGACGTCGAATTGGGTGATAATCCAGCGGGGAAAAGGGCATATACCGTGGATAAATCACCCTTGACGATAGCTTATCAACAGCTGAAGGACTAAACAAAACAAACTTGTTTTTCCTGATATCAGAGTATATGTAGAGTTGCTGGCTGTTTTCGCACTGTTGGACCTTCTCGCGAGCTAGGATCAGGTGTGTAGCTGAGCATAATAATAGCAGATATCAGAGTCGTCTTCTTTTCGCTACCTAGGTCACATTTATACTAAGCCATTTGACAGGAACATCGATTGCCCAGGGAATAGGGAAGCTGTCAGCAAGAGATCAAACTGATCGACTTCTTCGATATCTTCGATAATGAAATTGAAAATGTGCAAGAAATAGGAAGCCAAATCTTCCGGAAACGGTACGAAGAGCGTTCGTTGTAAGTTATGAGAGTTGCTGTTGGTCCTCATGGCTTGTCCTTGGTCGAAAAGTTTTGTCCTCCCTATTGGCTGCTTTCCCTTCCGAAGTCCTCCATCTGCTTCCCAGACTCCTTCCCTAGCTCTCCGCTGGGAGTTGATCTACTGAAGTTCATTCCTGATTGGTCCAACCATCCGTAAATTCTGCCTGCTCGAAATCTGCCCTTTCACTCAAATCATCTTCATGTTGAAGCAAAAAAGCAAGATCAGAGAGTTCTTCCGCCCATCGCAATCTGGTGGTTTTCTTCGCTAAAGCATTCTCAGCCTCCTTGTCCAGCCATCTTTTCTGATATTCCAAGAAAACGTTTTCATCTCGATACTTAATGTTGTCTTCTCGTGCATCTTTGAGAAAATGCTTAGGAAATTTGATTGGTGACTTGTACTTGTTTGGACACTTCAAACCAAAGGATATAACCACAGGTAAGCTTAATGGATCGTTCAACACCTCGAATTGAGTCAGTCGCACAATCATTGTTTGTATATTCGTCGAGCTCTATCAGCCTCGGAACCATCTCCCGTTCTGAGGCGTCAGTGGTAAAAGGTCCTTACTCGTGGTGACTACTCTTCATGGAGTCCATTCTCCCCTAGCACAGATAGGACAGATCGGGAATATTCCAACAGTAAGGCTATTAGTGACCCATGTTGTCAAACATGCCATTTGAACCGATAGACTTTGCAACTTTTAACATCTTCTCTACTTCAAGAATGTCCATCAATCTCCCAATGAAATTTGCTCCGAGAGCTCGATGTTCAGTATCCTCCAGAACATTGTCTCGTAAGCTTAGGTCGCTGGTGGTACTTGTGGCTGCTGGGCAACTTCCTTTACTTTGGACTGTTGTGTTGCTTAGCGACGTTTTTGGGCGAAAGCCAAGAGAGAAGATTAGGCCCTGGAAAGCTTCCCAGCCCTATATGAATGAACGTCTTCGAAAATTTGACTAATCCCATCCTTACAGCCACCTTACAAGACGATCCAAGCCTGGGAATCTAGAAGTTTCACGTTGAATTCGCTGATGTTACAATATTGGGGGTTGACTATTTGTCGAAGATTATCGAGCAGCTCTTCGTCGGTTTGTATTTCTTGCTCGTCGCGTACTCTACCTACAAGATCAATGTATATGTTTTGGAGATAGGAGGAAATCGAGGAACATTTGTGATGGGAAGTCGAGAAGAACGTGATGGAACGGAGGGAGGAAGTATCTCGAAGGTTGAGAAGAGGCAGTGGCAGGTGAATGCTGTTAAAGACGGCAAGGATGGATTTTAACGAAAAGAAAGTGCTCGCAGCGTTTACAGTATCTAGGGTAGTTTAACAAACTTATAAAGGATCCACTTACTTTCCTTCCTCAAGACTGCGAATCATTTCATCACGTTGTAGGATCTCAGAAGTTTCTGTCTTTGCTTCTATCAGCCTCACCTGTTGGGGAAATCCTTCGAAGTTTAGTATCTCTCTTCAAAGGTCTTCAACCGTGTTGTCGCGTTGTCTGAGCTTCGTGGCTTCAGTGGACATTTGGCGTGAAAGACTTTGCGTTTCCCTTCTTAAGACTGCGGATTGTCTCTTCGGGGTCCTTGAGTTTCGGGTTCCGCATGTCTAAGGAGATACCGTAGTAAGCATTTCTGCAAAGAGTGAACGGAAGGAATAAGCATAACTCTTCAAGACCTATAAGATAATTTGTTCAGAGGAATTATTGCTGGGAAAAAAACAAACTGTGCATAGCTCGCTCGGTTGGAGCGCAAAAGCCGGTTTGGCAAAGGTTTTCGCTATACACCGAGAAGTTCTCCTCCTGGCTGGTAATTGAAGGATTCTCGAGCTCGTCCAAGTGTATAGCTGATAGCAATCCAGTGCTTGCAGATCTCGCTGAAGTCGGCGTAGTCCTGTTGTTCGAAGCGTAGACGGGGGCTGGATATGACGCGTGATATTCCCTCCCCGGGCTCATCAGCTATTCAGTCCATGTTTTCCATCGTTTATTTACAGAGAATATTGAAGTCCTCCTTGATCTTCTCGTTCGTAGTTCGTAGACCAAGATTTGGGGCCAATGCTTTTCCTGATTCATTGTCCGCTTTGAAGATATGTTGATGCTGTGACGCTTCTTGTACGGTGGTGGGGATTATTTATTGCTGTTTTTTTGCAATAAGCTTGATAATCGCTGCTATAGTCGTTGCAATAATTCTCATCCATTCCGTTGGTTCAACATTAGTGGTTGCAACTCTATGGCAAGCATCCATTTGAAGATGCAGAGGAGAAGGAATAAAGAGAGGTATTGCGGGGAACCACTCTGCTGGACAATCTCCATGGTAAAGTGATGGTGTAAGAGTTCAAGCTGTAGAAGAGCAAGTGCACATGCCAAATATTCGGATACATCCGATGAAAATCAATGGAATGCCACGATAGGTATCTGAAATGCTACTTGATTTGATATCTCAGCAATAGTAATCTCCCTGGATCTCTAGTAGTCGTGGTATCGGTATTGATAATACTAGTTATGGATGTTGACCACCAGCTAATGTACATGTCTTCATCGTGCTCCCTAATGCCTTTGCAGGCGAACTCCCTCCCCCTTCCGACCATTCAGACCTCCCCTTCCTTCTCCTCCCCCTCCTCCTCTTCGATGCCCATCGCCTTCTCCTTCGCCTTCTCATCCGCCCTGAAGATTGCCGGATACCACTCTGCCACCTCTTTCATCCGTGTAGTCAGCCCCCATTCCACAATCGCCTGGCCTTTATCGCGTAACTTCCCCAAGATATCGTCGCCTTCGAAGGGAATCATGGGCGTGATTTTGTTCATGTGAAAGAGACGTCGTCCTGCCGTGTCGATCTCAGTCCAATGTACCCAGAACTGCCCGAAATGCTTCCAAAACGTGAAGGAATAGGTGTAGACGTTGGTGGTGGCCCCTTGAGTGTCAACCTTGTAACCTGCATCGCGGAGGATGTCAAGCGTGACTTTGTTGATTGCGGCACCATCCCGCAAAATTTGATTGAGCGATTCGTCATAGTCGGCATCGACTTTGCACTGGCCAGTCAGAAAAGGGAAGTGCATCTTGGGACAGAGCGTCATTGCGCTCAAGGTTGCTGCGCGGAGGGGTTGAGTTTCTTGGGGCATTCTTTTCGGCATGAAGCCAAAGATTACGTCGGGTTCGGGCGTGGTCATGCCCTCCGACTGGAGTAGCTTCTGCAGATCCTTGATTTTGACCCCCTTCCATTTAGGGCCAGTGTATACGTGAGGGAGGTAATCTTGGCGAAGTCTGGCGCTGTATTTCGAGACGACCCCGTTCAGCATCATATTCCAGGACTCGAAAATGTCGTCGTCCTCCTCACCGCCATCGCTGACCTTCACATCAAACTCGTCCTTGATAACGAGCTGGAGAAGCTTGTGCTTAAGCGTTTCCTCATTACCGTCCCCGTAGTACTCAAGGCACTCATTGAATACTTCTTCAGAGACGGGCCGAACCTTGTATTCCCGGCCCTCCTCAAGTGGTTTGCGTACCTTCTTCTGAAAGTCCTGATACAGATCCCAGTTCTTGTGGTCACGGTAGATCCTATGTCCCGCAGCCATCTACCTCACTATTTGTGGGGATAATGCCGACTTCTTACTATCAGTCGTAGTCTCCGTAGCTTTGGCCTTCTGCTTTGACGAGGTTCCGGAAGCCATAGACGCTAAGTGTCGTTCCAAGTTTCGCTTTTTCAGAGGTGCTTGGATGAGATGGTCGTCCTCGGTTGAGAGCTTGTGTTTGGAAGGCGAGGTAGAATTAGGAATAGAAGAGGTAGATGAGTCTTCGCAGGTACCGTCAAGCCAGGTTTCAATGTGAGCAGAAGGCGAGTAACAACTTATGTCAAAGGGAGAGATGGGAACGGATGGATCAGGATTTGAGCGAAAAGAAAATGATGAGGGTCGATAAATATGACTGTCCGACGTATCGACTTGGATGGGGCCAGGTGGATCAGGGTCTGAAAGAGAGGTKGATGAAGTTTGATGGATATGGTTTTCAGATATGTTCCCTTTAAAAGAAGTAGGTGGATTAGGGTTCAAGTGAAGAGAGATGGATGAAGTTTGACGGATTTCGTTTTCAGATGTGTCCCCTTTGATAGAAGTAGGCGGACTAGGGTTTGAGTGAGAAGAAATCGATGCGGGTCGATGAATATGACTGTTCGACGTGTCCACTTTGATGGGAATAGATGGGTCAAGGTCTAAGCAAAGAGATATAGATGGAGTTGGATGGTTATGATCATCTGACATGCCCACTTCAATGGAAGTAGGCGGATGAGGGTTGAAGTGAAGAGAGGTGGATGAAGGTTGATGATTGTATTCATCCACTGTATCTACTTTAGCCTCGGACATACGGAAGTCGCTGGAAGTTCAGCATTGAGCGTTTGTTACTATCGAATAATTGCCAAGAAGCAGATAAGGGGGAACTTCCAATCGAATGTGCACGAGGTAGAAGAGTAGGAGCAAGAGATGGTGAACTCCGGCTTCGATCAGCCTTTTTCGCCTCGGTTAAGCAAGACGCTAAGTCATATAAAGTTAGCGCGTCAGTCCTTAATAGCCATACTGCCAAACAATATCCCGTTAATGAATTGACCTTACTCCTACTGCCATCGAACTTTGAAACTATCAAGAACCCTACAAAAATTGGTATCGGGGTAACGAGATGGGGGCGAATGGGACCTTGCAGACCAGAATCGACGCCGAATTGCCTCTCTAAAGGGAAGTCATTCACATGAGCACTCTTGGGTATAAATACTCGAATTTGATGTCGTCACTTTCATTTGATGCTGTTCACAAATGAGTAGAATCATATCCATATCTCTACCAAGTATAGAGGAGTCTCTCGGCACGAATCTCTTGTACTCGAATCTCCACAAAACACCCCTGCTTCAGTACACAACGGGCTTCAGCTGTTCCTTTGGTTGCTTCTCAACTATATTCCTTATATTTGATTTGCTACAGCTTGCTTTTGTGCAGGACCTGAATTCGATACCCCAATATCGCAACCATCAGCAGCGTTAAAAAGTGCACTTCTCACGTGTTGGAATTGACATCAAAGGTACCGGATGGCCAATCGATAATATTCCTATAGCCATGCTGCTGCCGGTAGTTATGGCTCAGAAACGGGTCGTCGTCGATAGCGCGTTGATTCAGGATGAATCAGATAAATCTGCGCTCATTGAGCAACAAACTTAGTAGAAGCTACATCTCCTTTTCCGCCCTGTCACTTCAAAATCCTGCTTGACGAAACTCTCTTCTCCTTATCGTTCCCAGACTGCTACGATCATCAGGAAATGGCATTTGAGGGTTTCCTCTTTCTCACTGGTAGAAGAAATCTTGAAGGTTTCCTGGGACAAAGTAATCCTCTCAAGTCGTCGGGACGATTGAGTCCAGCCGTCGAGATTTTATAGATATGAGGCGCAGCCCGGACCGCAGATCCAATGGAGAGCTGATAGCCTGTTCCGAGTTGATATACCGGTAAAGCTGGGATGGAGTACTTAAGGTCTTAGGGCTTGCTGTATCGCTTATTGGTGGTATGACACTCGGTTGTGGAGCTGAGAGAGAGGATTGTTGGTTCGCCAGTTACCTCAATTAGCACTCCCATCATTGATGTTTTTATACAACAGTCATCCAAGTTTCAAGGTATAATCTAGGATGGCAAGTCTTGAAACCGTTGGAGTGCTTCATCAAGTTGCAGCGTGGAGATGATACGATAAGGACGGAATGCCTGTACAGTGAAACAGGCAAAGCTCTCGCTACGAATGGCGCCAGCGTGATGCCATCGGGACACCTGAAGGTAGTAGCCATATCCTCCTTCTTACACAATTGCATTTTTTTCTTACCCAGATGGTTAAAGTTCTTACAACAACCATATCTTCCATCCCCTTTCTCCACAAATACCGCAGCTTATTACTTTGCCAACACGATACCATTCTCCATCGCTACTGCACGAAAGCGGTTCTTCCAACCACATGCTGCGTTAACAAATGCACATTTTGCTTTCGACTAAAACTTGACTCAGGCGTTTCGAACGAGCTTCGATCCAGCCTCATTCAGCTTTTCTCTTTAAAATTAAACAATCACACTGCCCGACAGATCACCTCCGCCACCCCCCATTTACACCGGCCCACACCCCTGTCTCGCCGCTGTACCCCCTGGTAATTCTCCCTCTAGCTTTCATACAATTCAAACCTTTGTATCACACTTGCTGGAGCTGCCTCGTGGAGACGGGTTATGGTGAGACTATTAGGGGTTTTACCAATGCCATTTCCATCCGGGCTGAATAGAGACCAACGAACAGCTGGTGCATTAGTTTTTATCCACTTTGACTGTGGTACAATCACGGGTTTTATTATCATATCATAGCCTGCAATCATCCCAACCTTCCAACTCGCAAATCTAGTCAAAAACGCTTGTGATGATTACTCCTGCAGGATAATTTTCATCATAAACCGACCCAGCTTCTAGAGAACTTGTCGATTTGAAGAAGAAAAAATATCGCTGGCGACCATGATTAGAAAGAGTTTCCCAAGATACATCATGTTTCAAAGAATGGGATTTTAACAGACGAGTATCAATCTCTCTTCTTTTCATCATCGTCAATTTTTTTGATCATGGAAAAAGGGAACGTTCAATATCCTTTCGCTACTCTTCCAAAATCATTCACAATATTTTCCACCCCTACCGTAAAAAATCCAAAGAAAAATCCATTACTACTATTACCAAGAGCCGAAGATTCGAACTTCCACCGCAAGAAACTAATCAGCCCGTAGAGAATACTCCAGCTGAGTTTTCTGCATGAAAGAAGTATCTAGCTGATATCGCAATTTACATCTCTTCTTCCCAAAAAATGACCCGATCACCTACCAAAATGATAGACCAGTACCGCCTCCCAAGCCCCATGGCAACGAACTTCCCCCATAAATCCATTTCTCGTTATCCCTCGTATTTCTCCCTCATCCCCCAAATCCGCCAACAGCAATACCAAAGGCGCTCCGAGTGGGAAAACACCGACGCTAGATTGACATGCAGACTAAGCCATCCCACTGCTTTCCCAAGCCATAGATCCGCAAGCTGTATATCCTCTCGTGATTCAACTCCTAGCGACTCCTTGTGAGTATACGCCTTCCATCCTTATTATTGTTTGCTGACACCATCTAGATAAACGGAATTCCATATCTTTTTCGATGAGAATGTTTCAGTGTGGACAAACCTTGGCCCAAAGTCTAAGGCCCATCTTCTGCCTCTGGCCATCGTCAGAGCTGTCAGCAATATCCTCAAAATCTCAAAATTTCTCAGGTCTCTCTTTCCCATCACATTGCCCTTCTCATCTTAGGTGTAGTCCCCAATTCCGGACTAAACTGCGCACCCTCATTCTTTCTCGCCTCAGGGGTCTCCGGTACTTCTCCCATTGCCTCATTTCGCCCCGGAAATAGCTCTGAGACCCGGTCATCTATTCCCACAACACTTCCCCCGACTGAAGACAGCGCTTTATCAGATTCGTCATCATCGTTGATATCCACTGCTCCAGCAGTCCACTTCTCGCTCAAAAGCCCCAAAAGACCGTCTTTCCTCCTTTCACATTCTTGGATGAATTCGTCCTGCTGAGTGATCCGGAGGAAGGGATGTAGGTCTTTCTTGAATAATGGTTGGTAAGTGAGGATGCGCTTTAGGTAGATCTCGTCTAGGCGCGAGAAGATGGGGGCGAGGAGGTCGAGGAGACTACATTTCTTATTCTGCGCAGCGGGTGGAGAAGGGGAGGAGGATCCGGGAGAAGAAGATGATGAGTTGAGATTTGTTGTTGTTGTTGGGTGAGAGGGAATCTCGATTGCGGCGAGGAAATGGAGGATCTTGATGAGGTTACTGGTGCCGAGGATGGTGGACCTGTCAAGAGAGAAGCTATGTAAGCGTACATTTTTCCATGCAGAATAATCAGATGGGATTGGAAGTGCCAGGATGACAAGCAGAGACGAGTCGTAGAGAAAGAAAAGGTGGAAATACAGATTCTTCTGCAGGATCAGGAAAGCTCCCTGTCCCAAATGCCTGTCAATAGCGTATGCGGTCTTGCCTCGGACCATGGTATTGTTCCAAGCTTTATCAAACCGCTTTTGTTCCTTCTTCCTGGCCAACTCAAGCTCTTTCTGTTCATATATCGCATCTGCATGGTTTCGGGGCCTCTCCTGGCTTCCCCCTGGCATAGGGACCCCAAATCCAAGGAATGGGGCAATCAACTTCTTGAGTATAGAATCTGTACGCCCGGTCTCGTTGTCACGGCTTTTAAGCCCTAATTCCTGTTGGCGTCTGTCGAATTCAGCTTCGAAGAATTTTCTTAGCGCCTGGTTGTTGCGCGCCCGATCACCGTTGTTATCTCCTACAGTATCTTCGTTGCCATCATCGTGACCGGATATGCCCTCTAGGACAGTGATGGCATGAGAAGGGGCCCAGGCAATGAATGTGCGGATCCAGTACATAAAGCAGTCCTTTTCGCGGATTGTATCCATCATACGCTTGACTTCTATCGAGGCTTTTTCCACCTGTGACCTAGTGTTTGCGTTCCAGCTTTTGATAAGACCTTGTAGTGCAGCTGGAAGTGATCTCTTCATCTCTAGGCCGTCGGGACCGTTTCCGTAATCGCCCGCAGAAGGTAGGAGTGATGGATCAACGGCACAGAGGCCGTTAGAACGGGAGATTACGGCCTTCATGTCCTCGTGTAGCTTCCAGTACGTTGCTGGAGCGAAGAGATGGGCCACGAATCGCAAAGCAGTTTCCTGCGCTAAGGGGCTGAGGTCGGGATACCAGGCTTGTGATTGCATGGAACCCAACACGCTGTTGAGAAATGGCTTGTCAATACAATGGCGCATCAACTTGAGAGGGGTGGCAGAAATAATCTGCAGCCTTAGTCGACGTTTGTCATTTTCGTAGTGAGATCGCTTGAGGGTTAAAACGGTCTCGGCTGGAGGGATAAGGGATTGAGATTGGGTGGCCTTCGCAGGGGAAGGAGGATTGGTCGGTGAGGGATTGGAAATCCCTGAGATACCGTTGTGGCCGGCGAGGTTCCTGGGCATTGAGTCGCTCTCAGCTTGGTGGAGGGCTAAACGGCGGGAGAAGTCCAGTAGCATGCGGGCCGAGGATACCTTTGATGGTGAGGGGGTTCTTGGAGTGTGTTCCTGCTCGACTAAGGTGGTTTCGTCGCCATTGCCATAGGACAGGTCATTCCCTCTTGTTGAATCGTGCTTACCCTGCAAGACAGTCTCATCTTCTAAACTCCCAACTAGAGTGCCATCATCTCCATTCCCTCCGTCATCGCCATTGACTCCATCTTGTCCATTGTCTCTGTCGTCTCCACCATCTTCATCTTCTCCGTCATCTCCTCCATCTCTGTCAAACAGGTGTTCATACTGATTAGAGGCTGTCGTTCCGATCTCGCCTTCACTTCGGTCTCTCGTTTCTCTTTGGATACTCGATGCCTTGCTTCCAGATGGTGCATCGCTTTCCAGCCTATCTCTCTCTTCCGTGTCATCCCTGTCGGCCTGACCAGCCCCGCTGTCATCATGCTCAATTTCCTCCTCACCGTCAGGTATCTCATCGGCAACATCCGAATCAACGTCATCTTCAGTCCGTTGTTTACTGCTCTCAACATCCGATGCGTCCTCACTTCCGCCGTCTCCAGGGTTCTCAGGACAAAGTTCTTCGATTTTGCGCTTGTTGTCCCGAGAGCGGCTCGCTGTAGTTCCTTTCGACTCCCGCCCTGTTGGTTTCTTGTTGACTGGCTGCTGCTGCTGCTGTGAGTTGGCTGCCTTTCCTCTGCCAGGTTTTGTTTTGTTCGTCGGTCTTCCCTTTCTTTGCGCAGTTGTGCTCTGCTTCCGTATATGCGCCCACTTTGAATCGAGCCATGATTGGATTAGGTTAAGAAGCCAGGTTTTATGTTCTTCGTCGATCTTATCGTACCAACCGTCCAATGATTCGAGAACCTGCCAGAGAGTGTAAAAGCCGAGGTCAGTGAATTGTTGAGAAACATGTACGGTAGCAGAGTCTAACCTGTAGTTCGGTGACGGCAAAACGACGCTGGCGTTTGCGAGGTGCCATCCATAGAGTAGGTGCGGATGTTAGATTTGTCTGGTATAGAAGGCCAAATCTATAGATAATCGATGGAGAAAGCAAAAGGAATGCTAAGGTGGCAGGAGGCTAACTTGAGATGACATGACTTTCGCTAGGGTAACCAATGATGGATGGTACTACCGTTCCGCTCCGTGCTAAATGCCAAGCGCTAGAGATCTACAGGGTGCTGCGAGCGCAGGTACGTGGCAACACAGTGCGCAGTCTACACGACTGTAGCGATACATCTCACAAGAGGAACACGTTGAATCAGTCTTTGGACATTCCATTAGATTCGGCTGTCATGATATGAATTCCAGCAGCCACAATTGTAATCCAGCCACAAAATGCATTTAAAAAAGAAGAAGCGAGCAAGCAGGGGGGCCGAATAAAATAACCAAAAGCTAGGACCCCACCCCTGTAGACTGACAGAGCCAACCATATTCAAGGGGAGCCTGGTGGAGCGGCAGTAGTGCCTGCAAAGCAACACTCGAACGAGTTTTGTGACAAGGTGGCTGGCTTACTTTCTTGGAGKAGGTTTGGGTACCCTGTGCATCTTCTATCGCTGGTCTTTACTTGCTGTAATACAATAACATCCATTGCTTCCCGTGCATCTCTACATCTTACTGCAACAATATCTTTACTTAGCACAGCCAATCTATCTTTGCAGCCATTCTAGCAATCGCAGCGAGGCTCGAGCGTCGGCAGACACTTCCAACGCAATCCCCAACATCAACCCCAGCCTACAGTGCTAAAGCATTCAACATGAGCAAAAATCGAATTGCGTAAATCCTTCCCAACCTCGAAAAGGCCCTACACCTCTCCCAGAAAACTTGCCCCCCTGCAGGACACGACATAAAGCTTCTCCATATTTTGAACGCCTGAATGATCCAAATGAGGATTGCATTTACCCCCGATACAAAGATCCTGGAAATTCAGGCGCCGTCAATCACACCCCAGTCTTTTCATCACATCTTGCTCCTTCTGTATCCTATTCCACATGGTCCCTCGATGAAGCTCTCCTCGACGAAAAGGCTCTACAGCCAACTCCTGGGCCCGTGCTGCTTCCGCCGCCACTGATCCCATGACATGCATCAGAACCAAATTACCTCGCTCCTCAACCACACCCCCGACGTCGAATTGCCACCAAGCTATCTGGTATCTCTACACAATCATAGCAGCGCCATGCGTTCATCAATAACAATTTACTTCAAGCACAAATCCGCCTCACAGCTCTTCCCCATACATTCCTCAAACCACAAACTCTCCACAGCTCCGCCCCCAACCCCAAAGACCCCAATTCCAAAAGCCCAGGAGAAGTATTCAAATAAGCATTAACAGAATCCAGTAATGCAAGAACCGATAACAAGGACCAGCGGGCTAAGCTTAACCAGACATGCGCGAGCGATGATCAGATATTAAAACCTCGCGGGTGGAGATCATACATGTCCCCTTACGAAAAACGTTCGAGAGATTCAAGTCACCTTAGATTGTCGGAAACGGAAGGCTTCGGGAGAATTGCTAGTCTCGTAAAGGCTGGAAATAGATCGTCCCTTTAGTGATGGAAGTCGCTTTGATGGTGGAAGTCTACGAAGTAGCCGGCATGAAAAGCAGATCCATCATTGACATCTCTTTCCCAAGCAATAGCAAGATAAGAAGTCCTATACATGCCCAGGAAAGAGAAGAGGTTTTAAATTAATAATCAGTAGAGATATATTATTCAATAATGTCCTTCCCCAATCCCTGAGGAGGTTGCTTTTCAAGTTTTCCCCCTTAGTAACCAGACCCAGCATCTTCTATAATTACTCGTCCAAGCCACTCCTAAAAAGCGTCCACTCCCGACTTCAAATCTCCGTAGCAACGAAAAAGCGGATCTATCGTCCGTATAATGATTGAAAATGAAGGATAAGTACTCGATAAGTATCGAGAGTTCTCTTTACCAAAAATAGTTGTCCAAGCCACTCCCTGAAAACGCTCTTCCGTTTCTTGATCTTTAAATCGAAGTAATCACGAATAAGCGGATCCATCGTCCGTATCCCTTCCCAGGTCACGCGTGGCACTAATCGCTTTGGTTTACCCTTTTCTTGTGCCATGACCTGGGAAGAGATAATGATTGAAAATGAAGGATACGTATTCTATATAACCAACAGTATCATTCCCCAGCCCCTGCAAAAGCACCGAGAGTTTTCTACTAAAAATGGTTGTCCAAGCCACTCTTGGAAACGCTCTCCCATCTCTCGATCTTTAAATCGAAGTAAACACGAACAGGCGGAGCCATTCCACAGTCTCTGCCTCACTCCCAACCAAATGCGTTGTCCGCCGTGACCGGTTGTCCGAGCCCCACAACCTTCTCGCTTCCAGTTATCTGAAGCCAGTACTGCCATCTCCCAATCTCAGATACGGATGGACCTTGAAGCAGGAAGGTGCCGGAAGAGAGGTATCGTTCCAGAGTCGCCCTCGGAAGTTGCTGGCTTCAGTGCCGAACAGATCCTCAGTCCGCAATGACCGGTTGTCCAAGCCACTCACTCCCTGAAAACGCTCTTCCGTTTCTTGATCTTTAAATCGAAGTAGCCACGAATGGGCAGAGGCTATCTAGCCGAGGAGTTCACCGAGACTGTCGAGGACGAAAACGAATAACCAGTCCACTATGACTGGTTGTCCAAGCCCAAGACCACACCCCTTGTCCAAGCCACTCCTTGTCGCCACCATTTATCTAAAGCCGGTGTTGTCATTTTCCACTTTTGAACCCAGATGGATGAATCTTGAAGCAAGAAGGAACGGGAGGGAGGCCATGGTTCTGCAGTCTCAAGAGCGGGATCGAGAGGTCTCCGCCTCTGTACCGCCCAGATCTCTTCTCCGCAGTGACTGGTTGTGCAATCCACTGCTTGTCGCTACCAATTATCTGAAGCCAGCATTGCCATTTTCCACTTTCGACCATGGATAGACAGATCTTGAAGCGGGAGAGAACCGGTTGGGAGTCTGAAGAATGGGAAGGAGACCATCGTTCCACAGTCCCTAGAGCGGCACGGAAAGGCCTCTGTCTTCCGACCGCCCACACGCCATCTCCGCAATGACCGGTTGTCCAAGCACTCTCCTTGTCCAAGCCATTCTTTATCGCTATCAGTTATCTGAAGCCAGTGCTGCTAATTACTATTTTCCACTTGCAGCCACGTACGGATGGATCTTGGAGTAGGAAAGAACCGGAAGGGGAAATCGCTCCGCAATATCCAAAGGGAAAGCGAGAAATTTCTGCCTTTAAATCGACGCAATCCACGTCCGCAATGACTGGTTGTCCAAGCCACTCTCTATCGCCACCAGTTATCTGAAACCGGCGAATGGATCTTGGAGCAGGAGAGGCTGGCTATTCAGTAGTCTGAAGGTTGCTCAGTGCTGAATGTTTGTCAGAGTCCATCATTCGTAGCAGACTTCGTCTGGTGCGGTGAGAGCCCAGCCGAAACCGAATGTGAGCCGGAAGGAAGCTTGGAGCAGGGAAGAACCGAGGGAGAGCCTGGAGCAGGAAAGAAGCGGAAAGGAAGCTTGAAGCAGGAAAGAGCCGGCGGAGAGCTTGAGCCAGAAAAGAATCAGAAGGGATCCTGAACCGGAAGGAAAGTCGGCTCAGCCCCGCTCATCCCATGGTTGTACCTTCTAGAGGATCTTCCATCAGTGTACTTGGATCGACACCCAGCACCGCCTGAATCCACCACGGCTGATATTCTTCCGCGACCCATCTCGCAAGCCGTCGAACCGAGGCGATGATCTGGTAAATCCCCACGATCCTGTCTGTAGAGCCTAGAGGGATCCTCCTATGGATGATGATCTGATTGCTCTCGTGTTTGTACTCTGCGATCCACAAATTCCATACATGGCCTTGGATTTGGATGAGCGGGAGGATGGGCAATTCTGCGGACAGAGTATTGTTGGAGCAGAGGAGAACCTTGAGCATGTTGAAATGTGTGGTGACCCATGTCTGGAGTTCCACAACCGAAACATCCTCGTTGCCTGCAGGCCGCTTGACTTCAATGCTAATGGCGATGGGTTTGTTGCGGATGTAGGATACATCAGTCTGGTTGATAGTCTTGGAAGGAACTGAGTCGCATTTCCTCTCTATCGAATCCTCGAGGGGCGATGACTCCTGAGGTCGGACTATGATGGCGAAATCGACCAACTTGTTCTTCGACGACTGGCCTGAGACTTTGGGCAGAAGATCTTTGTCGAAGACTTTGGCAGTCGTGATGTCTCTGTACCAAACGTTCTTGGACCGCCAATGACCTTGTAAAGCCTCTCGAAGGATCTTGCAGTGGACCTCTGCATTCCACGAAGCTTCCGCACAGTCCTCAATCTCACATTCCTCCGCTGCAACTTCGATGTCGAGAACCTTGTGCCATGTGTGACGGTAACCGAATATCTCTTCTGGTGTGGCGGTGCTAGTACGCTGTGTGTAAAGGGCGTCCTCGTCGTCGTTGTCCAGCTTCTCTCGTGTATACTCCCGAATAGACGGATCGAGGAGGCCCCTGCGTTTCTGCAAGGCTTCAAGATCGTTGCGAAGGGCTTGAGCTACGGAGGGAAAAGGGTAGACATTGGAAGGGATCTTGGCGAGTTTCACAGGGATCTCAGCACCTTGCATGTAAGCTCGGGCTTTGCGAGGAGACAATGCCCGCTGAGATGACTGTTTGGACGATTTTGCCTTACTGTCCTCCGAATCAAGAGAAACATCGTCGTCCAGTTGGTCGTCCTCGAGCTCGACACTTTCTTTGATGGGTGGAACCAGCACTGGCTTGTCGAACAGCAAAGATTTGTGACTGGTTGCTCGAGGGGTCATTTCGTTATCATCGGGCGCTGGCGGATTGGGCTTCCGCCCTCTCTTGGCTTTTGGAGTAGTAGGAGTCTTCTGTAGTGACGTCTGACTGGCTTCAACCTTTGTCGGCGAAGAAGGTGCCATAGCGTTTGGGTGAATCTCGCCCAGGGTACGTCGCTTGGAGCTGCGAAGCCTTGCTTTGCCTCTTTTGCGCTTGTTGCTTGGACTGACTGTGGGCTCGTAGCTTTCTGGGTGGTCGGGTTGCTCCAAGAGCCAGCTTTCGATGCTCGGAGGTTCATAGGACTCGATAGAACTATCGATGCCGGTCATTGTCCAGTTTTATGCAATGCGTGGAGTCCTGCTTGTGAGGTAAATAGCTGCTTTCTCATTGCTGAAGATTACGCGTAGTTGCTGCGGGAACACGCGTCGCAAATTTGGCAAGAGCGAGCACCGCTATTCCTAAAAGAGCAAATACAGCCACCTCATTAACGTTTTCAGCCGCAATCTCTGCCGGCCTCCTCTTCCTTTACTCCATTCTGCCTTCAAGGTCAAGCCACGGTCAACGATGAACTGTCTGTTGTACCGCATTCAATCATTGTCACAGCCATAGAAGCAAACCTCACTTATCATCTGAGCCCAGACTACTACCGTCACGAATCCCTAGTCCTTGCGAACAGTCCAAATGATCGAGTCCAGTGATAGACCAAGTCGTCAATGCTCACAAGCCATGAGAGGAGTCCGAGACCACATTCGGCCAGGAAGCAAGTGTCACGTCCTATACTAGCCATCCCAGAGCTACCCACGGCAACCTAAGCAATATCACCATCGCTCGCCAGCCCTCGCCTCGCCTCGCCTTGGTCCCGCGCGCCGTCCCTGTCCCGCTTCAGGTAGGCATCACTGGATCAAACGTCAGCTCCAATACTGAATATGCTGCCATCATGTGGTCTTAAGCCTTTTATGAGCAGGTAGGCACTGATGGCTATGCCTCACCTAAAGAACTATAGCTGACACCAAATTTCTAGGCCCCTATAACCCCCCCTCATCGCGCCTCACGACCACTACATAGGGCAGCACCAAGATCTCCATACCACCCTCAATACCGTCCACAACACCGCCATCCTCACCGGTCAAATTACCGCCTCGGCATTGGCACTCCAGCAGTGCTTTGGTCGGTGTCTCCATGCCCGCCCTTCGCCTACAGCCGGCACGCACAGAGCCAGGATTTTGTGGTGGATGTGCACGATGGTGGGGGCAGCCTAGGCCTCGTGGACTGGGCATGCAAAGGGAGGAGCGCGAGAGGGGAGAAGTGGGCTTGTAGAAGATGGAGGGGAAGGAACAAGGAATCCTTGAATACCGTTGAAGTGCAAGGCTTCTGAGGAGGGGGGCATTCCGCTTGGTGGTTGGTGGATTCATGAACAAGCTTCGCTTGAATTTTTTCGCAAGCACTACTGACCCTTTGAACAGGCTATGGAGCGTAACTTCTCGCCATGGTCGGCTGCACAAGAGACTAGGTGGTGAGGAAGGTTCTGATTCTGGTTCTGATTCTGATTCTGGTACAGCGGAAGACTAGGTTACAGGAGGAAGGGCTTGGTTGAACATAGCTGATTCGAACGGGGCACAGCATGCAACCACAGTCTGACTTCATCGCTTGTCAGCGAGGGTGAGGTGGATGAGTGCCCTGACCAAAGGACGGGAGGAGAACAGTCACACAGGGTACAGAGGAATATATGGATGTGCACTCTCCGGATGGATGGATAAGAATTGGCGACAGAGGAATTGGCACTGGGAAAGCACAAGGACTAGGTAGATGTGCACTCAGCAGAAGGTGGCCTCACGCCGGATACCACCACCAATTCGTCAAATCTCAAGAGGAGCGCTTCCCAGTCCCACCATCATCGGGTTTTGGTACGACATCGTCCCCCGACTCATCCGTGTCATACTCTTCGGTGCTTTGAGTATCCTCTGAATCCTCGACCTCATTTACTTCCACTTCATCGTCTTCTTTCGCTACGTCCTCGGTATCTCTTGATTCCTTGACATCTTCCGCTTTATCGCTTTCTCAGTGCGTCCTCCGCAACCTTCGTCGCTGCATCCTCGGCATCCGCCTTCGCTGCCCGCGGTATCCATTGATTTCTCGACCTCTTCCACTTCATCGTCTTCTTTCGCTGCTTCCTCAGCATTCTCTAATTCCTCGACCTCTTCCACTTCATCGTCTTCTTTCGCTGTATGCTCAGCATCCTCCGTGGTGAGATTTGCTACTCACGCACGGAGCGACCCATCTTGATCTGACCCTTCATCCAAGCCAGTATTCGATCTATTGTCCCACCCATCGATCACCCGTTATCCAATACAGTGATCATGGCTGCTTTCCGTGGGAGAGAGCTTGAAGAAGGATCAGGTCCGATTTTCCCGAGGGACAAGGAGGAGGGCAGGGAGGCGCACGTCACGCTCATGAGGTCTGAGGAAGGTCGTAAGGGTGAGAGGTGTGCGCAAGTTTCGGCAGGTATTTCAGTTGAGGAAAGGAATTGGCGGATGGTAGAGGGCTCAGCAGCTGCATCAGGGTGTATTTTGGAGGTGACGATGACTTGAGCGGGTTCTCCTTTGCCGGAACAAAGGCAATTGCCTAAGCGGAGTGGTCAGCTTGAGCAGCGCCCATGACAGGGAGCGGTGTTTGCGATCGCTTGCCTGGTTGCCATGCATCATCACTCGTACATCGTGTCGAGTGACGCGAAGATCAGATGTACCTCTTCCACCTTCTCTCGACTGGAAGCTCACACCTCCACGGCACTAAGAAGCTCTGTCCTCGCTTTGCACGTTATGGCAATCGGTTTGCTCGGACTGTCCACCGCCCCAGCTCTCTGGCTTCCACTATTCACGGCGTTTGTCCCTACCATCTCTTCCACGAGTTTGTACGGTCTCTTTTCCATGAAGCACCATCCAGGTCTCAGGCGAGCTGTGCCATCGCTCTTCGTATCGTGGCAGGTTCTTTGCTTGGACCGTGCCGTCATTTCCCCTTCCCGCAGCCTCCGTCTTCCACCTCTCTCGTCATTGTAGTCCCTTCCACGAGCTTGTGTGGTCTCTCTACATCTGATACCATTCGCGGTAAATGTGGTGTTCGCAAGGTTATAACGGTAGTGTTTGCATTCGGTTGCTCGTCGTTAGCCGCAGAAGATTGACGGAGTGCGGTTGGTGAGGGAAGAGTTCGAGGAGGGGAAGCAGATGGTTGACAGCACTACCGAGACTGGTGTGGTGAAAGTGCCGAAGCTGAGAAATAACCTGACAAGCCGCTCTGGATCTCATGGTCAGCAGGAGCACAGGACTCCTGGGGTGTGAGCGCCCGGTGAGAAGGCGGCTTCTGTAGACAAGGCTGGAGCACGGAGACTTTCCCCACCTCAGTTTCTTGAGCGGGGATAAGCTTGTAGGTAGGGATAGGTGGGACAAGCAACGCCCACGCGTTTGAAGCCACCGGACTCTTCATGTTGCAGGAAACAGCATCTTTTGCAGGATAGGATTCGCTAATGGCGGGGCAAAGACTTAGCCAAATTAGGACTAGCGAACAATGAGTTGCTCCAAACCTCAGAGCGAATTATCAGGCCTTTATGTGAAAAACGATAAATGGCAGTAACTCTACAGCAATAATAATACTAAGAGCTGTTCGTGTGGAGGGGAGTAAGGACAGGGGAAGAATGGGAGGGCTTTGAGGAGGCCGGGTATTAAGTGATGCATGCATCGCTTTTACCCTGCCTCGGTAGAAGCTTGGCATTCTGGCCCGGTTCCTTCCGCCTCAACCTTTATCCAGTTTATCTCAATGGAAACCCTTCTCAGTACTGAGCTAGGTGACCATCTGCTCTTTTCTCTCATTCCAGCTCACAGAAATGGGTATGGCGCTACTCCAACAGCAGCGCTGTTCTACCAAGAACCTTGACACGCATGCCCACATGAGATATTTAAGCTGATACATCCATTGCCTCGAGCTACCACAGCGCTCGTTCCTGCAACAGTCTTTTGCCATCGGCTGATAAGCTCATGACGCCGGATAAATGGCCCTACAACGTGAAATCTTTTGCTGTTCACCATGTTCTCGCTGCGAGGGCTAACACTTCAACTAGGACGAGAATCAGGTTGACTTCGATCACGCCAAGAGACCACGCGGTCGGCCCGCAGGTGCTACCAAGAACTGAACAGTACTTCAAGCTAATGACCGAAACATTGGGACGGGGGTGCACTTCTTGGATCGCAGGGCCACCGACTCGCAAAACAGACCCGCCTCTCAACCACATCCTCGAAGCAAGATCTCGGCCGCAAGGAATTACAAGAGAGGAGTGCCGGCTGGCTCAGCGACGTGCAGGATTTCCACCAGCGGCAGAAGTCGACAGCGGCAGTCGTCGATCACCAGAGGGGTTAGGGGAAGACACCAAGAGCAGCAGGCTTGCACTGTCTGAGCTGGAGGAACAATTGAAGGAAGCGAAACAGAGGTCCACAGATTGGGATTGCGAGCTTGCAAATGGAAGAGCGGGTCGAAAAGAGCTGCAGACAGCGGAGGAAGGGATTGAGAAGGACTGTGCTCTTTCAGGGTGCACGCGGAAGACGCGACTGGTCTTCTAGATCGCCAAGATTGCAGCCCTTCCGCGGACACGCTACTGGTCGGCCCAAGGATTCCAGATAACTTGTCCCTTGGGCGGTGGCACTGGTGCCGGTATAGGAACTCTTCTGATCTCCAAGATTCGAGAGGAGTTCCTAGATCATATGCTGGTCTCCGCAAGCGATCCTATCCCCCAAGATGTCCGATACAGTACCTGAGCCATACGTTACTTCACTATCCATCCATCAGCTCGTTGAGAACCCGGATGAGACATTCTGCATTGATAACGAGGTGAGTTACACCAGACAAAGGGCAAGTTATCAACTAAGAATGTCAAGCACAACACCATGTCCACCACCGTATGTCGAATCTGACCATCCCTCCGTACGGTGTTCTATCCATCCAGTCCCAAGCGTCGTGTCTGGCGTTACCAAATGCATGCGCTTCCTTGGTCAACTGAACTCCGATGTAGCAAGTATTGTCAGCGTCACCCAAGACCCTATCTTCACCGATCTCCACGGCTAGAAGCTGGACTCGAATCTCCACCAAGCATGTGTGGTCAAACAGCATTCCGACGGGCTCGACAGCAAAGGCATGAGGTATCGTTGGTCAGGCAAAGCTAGGCGCATGACGCTATGCATTAGATGGAGTGTGTCACGGAAAGAGAGAAGCTAGTAGAGGAAGAGATGTGGTATGTTCGGAAGACCCCCTATTACTCTTATGTTCAACAAAGACAAGACTTCCCGCGCAGACCATGTGCAGCTGGGTCGAAGCGCCAGGAAGAGAGTCTTAGAGTCTGCCCTTGAAGTTGCACTAGTACAAAACCTTGACCGAGGAGTGATTCTTCCGTCGTTCAAGTCAAGCCGTAACTCCTACGTCCCCGTTCATGGCTCAATCTATCCGATTCAGCTGACTCCAACATGGCGTCAGTGTATCATGGCGGAATCTCTTGCGGATCAAGAGTCTGGTTCTTGACCTTCGTTGTTGGTAGACGACACTTTGCCGTCATCCATGACACTGACGCCAAAACGCGCAAAGCCGCCTTAGAAGCGTCCTAGGCACGCTGGTCATGCGAGGTTTTCTGTAAGTGAAGCGAAAGTCTGTTGATCTTGGAGCTGTATCGCAAAAGGAATACGTTCCGTTGGAAACTTCGCAAAAACGCCATTTGCCTAAGCTGAGAGTTGTTTCCTTGCATACCATATCCTCCAAACAAGACCTTTTCGCTGTGCACGAATGAGGGAGCAGTACAAGTACCAACAGCGAGTCCCTGCACATCAACGTGCGATAGTCGGTACGAAAATCACTATATAATTCATTGCACGCTCCGATGGACCAAAGTCATTGGTAAGAGGATGTAATGCGACTTATCCGTAGGCCAGTTGATAMGATCACGCAAATACATGCATCGCGTGTTCTGGCTATTAGAGGCCATCTTTCTGTCCGGATGACGAAGATGATTGTCAAGTGTATGTAGCTGTCGTCGGCTTTGGCATTTTTTTGGCATCACTTTAGCAGTCACGAGCGCATATACTGTGCCATCGACATCCTGTGTGAGTCTTCCTTTTCTTGCGGTTTTGATTTATACAAGTTTCCTGCTGATACTGATATGCTCATAGCCAGACCGATATTGGTCGATCTACTAAGAGGATCACATTGCCGGAGAAGAAGTAGCCTATTCAGAACGCGTTATCAAGTCAAGAAGTTCATTAATATCACCAGACAATCCATATATTAGCCGGCGCAAAGCGAAGACCAGTAATGGGAGAAGTAGGACTTACATAGCGTGTTCGAGTGGCGATCTTGAAACGGTGGGATAATTGCTCAAATTGACGTTCAGTAATGCTCACTGCATGACTCACTGAATCTATTCCATTTAAATGTATGAGACTTTTGCGATCATTGATAGCTCATTCCCAATCATCATTTGTCAAAATTTTCATCTTCTCAAATTCGCACTCTTATTCCTCACAAGAACTTCACTTCTCACCAAAGACTTCACCTCTCACAGTTCTCTCAGTATGTCTACCGAGCTATTGACCCATGATGATGCTGCGAAAGTACTCCTCGAATTTTGTTTATCTGGTGGAATCGGTTCGCCGGAAGGAAAGAGCGTCACCTATGATTTACTCGAAATATCACCTACCACGATCATCTGGTCGGCAGGATTGGCCGAAGATGATGCCCCACCTATGGCCGCTGATAGGTTTCAGGTCGAAATTGATAGACTGTCGAAGAAAGTCTTGTCTGCGCAACCAATAAGCCTCCAGGACTCAGAGATCGCAGACATAATGATGGCAGCGACCGGCCAACGCCTGGCTTCCGCAGCCAGATTCACTGATGGTGGGCAGAGTATCTCTTACAAAGTGACGGTTCACGATGACCCGGGCATCGCCTATGTCGTTCAACTTCGCCGTCTCGGCCGAGTCGCTTCGATGGATTTCCTCATGAGCTACGTTGCCAAGCATATCGATCCTCGTATACTTCCTGTACCTCAAGTCTATCCAATACCTGGGGAGTTACAGCGACAAGAAGCTACCGGGATGGGGAGGCAAATCGCGCAATTCATTTCCGGCGATATGGCCTTAGCAGTCTATCCCAACCTCTCACACGAGGCAAAACTCACTTTCCTACCCAGAGTGGCGCTTGCGATGCAAGCTTGCTGGCGTATTCCCCTGCCAGAACCTCGCATGATCGGTGAACTCATTGGCGATAAAGCCGGCGGCTTTGGAGTTGCACCTGATCACCACTATAGTCTGGGCGGTCCTTGGAAATCTGTACGCAAGTATCTTGAAGAACACGTCCGCTTTGCCTTCGAGATGCTGGAACAACAGGAGGGTATTGAAGAGTACAAAATCCTGTATCTGGATAGGATCAAAAGCTTCATCGATCGACCTCTAGACACAATCATCTCACCAGTGGTTGAGGACATCCCGATCGTTACCATACATGCGGACATGGGTCTTCACAACATCATCGTTTCCCACGACGTGCCGGCCGATATCGCCGCTGTCATTGACTGGGAATTCATCGAATGCGCACCATATGCATCCACTTTCCCCATGATCGAGAGAATGTTCCGCAAACCTGCCCCCAATCTCTATGGTCCTGATCTCGATCGCGGGGACGAACTTCGCAATGCTTTCTGGGATGCCATTCCTGAGTGGAAGGCATGGAACGAGACCCCAGCGACCAAGGAGTTCTTGAAGTGGTACATGTTTGCTCATTTGATGAAGCCAGAGCCGCCAGCAGATGACGCGTCGGACAGCGAGAAGGAAATGGGCTGGCAGGCGAGTGTGGAGGTTGTGGAGAGCGTACTGCATGCTTATGGATGTTAGTACGACTATCCTATCAATCGATATCACGATGTCTATGTTTTGTGCCTTGTCTAAGTTCATTTATCCATTGTTGTCATAAATCCTCTTCAATCCCAAGGTCACACCGATCCCGGCTAATAATTTACTTATTCTCCTTTATCTAAATCTCCCTTTATCACAATAACCCACACCATCCTCTTTCCAAAGAGACAATGAGAAAAATCCCATTGTATATATATCCACACATACACAATGCCATTCTCCCATCCCTATCCTCGCTTTTTATCTTAATCGCAAAGATGCCAAACCCACACATCGGCTGTTGTATTCTCCAACCACTGGCGCGGACCTGTACGTTCCCAACCCCTCTGGAGCTCAGCGAGCATATTTGTAACATCTGTCTTAACGAGTCACTTCGCGCAGCCGAGATCCCTGTTCGGCTTGCCTGCGGGCATTTATTCGGCATGACGTGCTTGATCACCTGGGCGACTAACAGCATCGCTAGTGGAAGAGATCCGACATGTCCGATCTGTCGAGCAGGTTTCTACGCTGAGGAGGAGGAGGTTCGCGAGCCAGTAGTACCCTCTCCTGCCGCCGCCGAATCTTCGGACAATAATACTTCAGGGCGAATTGTAGTTCGGCGGGAATCGTCGAACGAGCCGCAGGAACAACAACTCTGGGATGTCTGGACTTACTGCTATCTCATTGGTTACATCGCCTTTTTCACGTTCGTGTTCTTTGCGTCGGTAGCCAGCGACGTCCCGAGAAAATGGTTACCTCTGGTGCCGATTTTTTCGATCACGTGCCTGGTAATAATCTTGAAATATATGTAGGTATCACTGTTTCAAATGCATACGCTCTCTGAAGATATATTCTACAAGCGTCTTCCACCGGAATGTTTAGCAACTCATCTCTTCCTTTACCTATGCTAAGCTGCTTGTACTCGTCTTCGTTTGAAGTAATCGTGAATGATCAAGGATGAATTCTTAAATTAATAAAGGGTCAAACACGTCACAGACTCTGAAAATGATAGAGCTGGAGGAGATGTTAATCTCAATAATAAATTGGATGAGGGATGGAGCACTTGAATTTGAATAGAAGGGCATGGATGGAGAAGGGAATGGTTAGAGCAGAAAGGAGAAAAAGGTGAAGACATCACAAAAGAGGAGGATGTAATCGATACCACGGTTGGTGCATTCTAATGGTTGCATGAGTTTGGACGTAAAGAAGGCTTGCCTATTCTGTTCAATGTTCCGTACAACAGGCTCAGAGAGGAGTTGCTCGTTTGGTAGGACACGGCTGCAGTGCAGCAAAGGAATGAGCCATGGGATTCAACTGGAATTGTTATCATGTCTGGGTATCATCGCTACCATCGGCTTGAAACCAACGCCAGGAAAATAATCCAATCCAGTACCACTACTGTATACATTAGTAAACACTTGCAAAAAAGGTCCATCTCCTCATCAATTCAATCATCCAGATCCTCAGCGACTGCCAAGTGGTCCGTCCCCAAGCACTTCTCGCAAAGCTGGTACGCATCCCAGCGTCCTTCACCCTTGACCGCCGCCCAGAAGGCCTCTCGATTTTGATCATAGTCGCAGCAATACAGCCTTGGGTTATGGCGAGGACGGCCGCGCTCTATTGCCCGGCGGCGAGTGCGCTCGAAATCGTCCTCGTCAGCGTAGAATTGCTGGACACGGGGATCTTCGTCCATGACATCCGCTACACCGAAGCAGTACTCTTCTATTTTTGGACAATGATCGGAGGGAGTTATAGTACCTGAGGAGTTATCATCCGGATATATGGATGACGATGATAAGGATGTAGAAGTACTCGTTGCTTGGCTTGGATCGCTTTCATCACGGCTGTATTCCTCGGAGCTATCCTCATCCAGATTCAATTCACCGTCTCCGCTGCAAATTGCCATCTCCACATCCTGATCGACCTTGCCTCCCCCATCATCGTTCTTCCCCATCTTCCTCTTTTTTGGGCTTTCGCTCCGTGCTCGAGGGAATATTGTATCAGAGATAGCGCCACCCTGCAGCTTCTTGATCTGTTCTCGATAGCCATCATTGGTGCTCACACGGATACGTACATGGCGGGGAGGACCTTGCTCCAAAAATTCACGGATCAACGGGAAGATAGTCCATGCAAATCTGCTGTACATGTTTTCCAGACCTATATCTGGATCAAGATCGACCTCCATGTTATGGTATAGTGACCCAAGATGGAAGGTTGGTTCCGTGAAGTGTACTGACCAGCGATCATTTTTGGGGACTATAGTGAAGAAGGGTACATCATAGGCTGTATGGATGTCTGACCGCATGGCTGTACCATTGGACATGTCGTCAATTCTGGCCTCTGCTGCCAATTTGTGGTTGAGGTTGTATCTTCTCATGTTGTTGATCTGATACCAAACTGCTTCCTTCCTAGGGCATATATGGGCACGTTCCCGGACATCCCCATACCCACTGATTAAGCAGGTCGGATCACGGTCGATAATGGCTTGTGCAGTAAATGATTGTGCTGGCATAGGCCTCAAATTTGTGCGCTTCTTCCTCAGCTTGGTCCAAGTGGCCGGTAAATTGCCGTGAGGGAATGGCCAATGTGCGAAGTTAGGATAGACGGCGTAACAGACATCATTAGGAACGGTGAAGTAGTAATAGCCTTCGTGCAAAAGATCATCGAACTGCATCCGAAGTGCTTCGTCGCCTTTGTTCACGGTAAGAAAACCGTCATGACGACCTGATACAATGCGGCAGGCAGTGAGGACCGTTCCGTAGTGCAGCCCTTGTACATCTCCAACACGATCGAAACCTCGAAGGATCATCAGCTCATTCTCCCCATCCTGATACCCTGGATGTTTGATGGTAATAACGACATGAGGTAGGTCTCGAAGCAATGGAGGCCTTCCCTTTGGCGCTCGATTGTAGCCAATTGGCGGCTGGGATGGAGAAGAAGGGAGGAATGCACCTGATGGCGGTGGATGTCCGGACTGCTGCGACATGGCTGAGACTTATAAAGTCTGGTAGCTTCGATAAGTCGAGTTGGGCAATGCGACTATGCAAGCGGGAGAAGTTTGTTTACGTCCGAAAGACGAGAGCTGGGAGCTGGGAGCTTTCTAGCGATACATCGCTGAGCCTTCGCGCTATGAAAGTTAGAGAACAATGGGAGAAGATGTGAGCATTTTAAAGCTACTGCGTACGACACTGATATTCTGTATTGTCTAAAAATAATCGTGGAAAAATTCCTGTGGGCAAAGAAAGTCGAGAGTGTAAACAGATTTTACCCCGCGTTCCTGCCAAGCTTTTAAGCCTCAAACCCTCGGCCCGAAACCATGCCGACATCCCGGTCGTCCTTTGTTTACGCGATCATCTCCAACATTCAGACAAACCCATTTAGCACACAGTCCCTCGCTCGACTTCAAGCCTGTGCTTTTCCATCTACGTGACCCTTCCGCAAGACATGCAGCGATCGAATCGCAATGTCTTTGAAATCCTTAATGAGAACATCGACGACCCCGAGACACCGGAAGTGAATCAACGCATCACCCGCTGGATTGGTACAATACCTTCACCACATCGTCATTCATCACCAGAAGACTCTACCCCGCCTTACCGTCATCGACTGCGCCCAAAACCTCGCCTACCACTCTCTACCATACAGGTCCAAGCCCAGCAGCAGACTGTACCCTTGAACCAAAAACGCAAGCAGGACACAATGGACCGTCCGTCTAAAAACTCCCAAGGCAGCAACCCACACAAGAATCCCCGAGGCAGAAAACCATCCAATAAAGAGCAAGAGCAATGCGTGGAAGAACGAGAGAAGGTTCAGGTACACAAACGTGGTGTTCCAATACTGGGTCAGAATCAGTCAAAGTCCAAGAATACTAAGCGCAACGTTGAAGCCACGTCTGGAATCGCAGAACGCTTGGGGAAAATAGAGACCCAGAGACAACGCCTACCTCGCAAGGCGAAAGACAATCAAGTTTACAAAGACGTTGACGCGCAGGATGAGTTTTCGGACCTACAGGCCGGCTCACCCGCCGAGGAGATCGTTCAGCCAAAGGATTCAGGATTGCGCCGTCAAGCAGGGCAGTCTACGACCAGCAGCAATAAAGCACCATCTAGCATGGCCCACCTACCGTCCGGCTCACTTGGAAAACCAGAATCCGCGTCGGCACACCCCTCTCAAGATTCGACAGCGTCGCGTTCGGTCACTTCTAAAGAAAGCCTTGCGTTGATGAGACCTCCGATATTTTTCATCACGACAAGCTATATCAAGCAGCCTGGCATGAACATGCCACCCCTAGCACATGTACTGTTGACGAGGTACATCAGTCCAGCAAGGACTTCTCTCGCCTTCATCCCAAGCACCCTTCAGGTACTGCGTCTTCCGTCGATGTGCAGACCCGTTACTGATCTATTTTCCTTCTCAGGGTCACCTCAACGATCTCTCAAATACGCCGTCTGGGCGATACCCTATGATTCCGGCCGAGAATTTTCGTACGCCAGCAAAGGCCGACCCCACTCAGCCTGAACAGACTACAATGTCTCAATCCGAGCTCTTTGATTGGCATCCGGTTGACCAAGAGTTGATCCGGGAACAGGTATTCGATATCCAGAAACAGGGAGACATATGGCGGGACAAGTGCGATGAAGACTTCTGGATCGATATCGTTGTATCGCCTTTGATGCATCTGGTAAGAAGGATGACACAATTTCACTGGGAGCGAAACAAAAACGATGTACCAAGACTATCCGTGTGCAACTTGTGAGTGTCTTCTTGCTCCATCTCCAATGCCTTGGGCGCTAATCAATCGATGGCTAGGAAATCCAAGTTAATCAAGCCAGACTCCCTTATCTCTACCTCCGACGCGGTCCTATTCAAAGCTCTAAATAAAAAGATTGATATGGGCATCGGTTTGAACCTCTTTCAATTTCGACAAGACGACTTACAGTCACGAAATTACAAAGTCGAGCCAGCTATCCCGACGGTCAATCAAACACAAAGTTGTTTTAATTTTACTCCGTTTTTCATCAACGCCGAAGTCAAGAGAAAGCACCAGAACAAGGATCCATTGATCCAACTTGGAGCATGGGTCGCCGCCGAGTTTAACAAGAGGTATAGGGAGGGCTGGCCCTTGGACATGCCGGTAGTTGCGATCGCAATAGAAGGCGACGAATGGCTATTGTATATTGTCCACCACATCAGTGGGCACGGAGACGAAGCCACAAGTCATCCCTTCAAGCTGCGTTTCGTAGGACCCATACCAATTGGCTCGACCACGGATTATCAAGGCATGTTCCGCATCCTCTTTGTTTTGTGCACGCTGGGAAATTGGGGGGAGCAGGTCTATCGCCCCTGGTTCTATGGGGTCCACAATCTCAAGGACCAGTATGAAGGCTGAAGCGCTACCCAAAGCACGGGCTTGATGAGACAGGTTTGTGGGATTATGGACGATACTTAGATGAACCAAGGCGGATGCAGAAAGGATGATGACAGATGGTTGTCACAGAGGCTTTAGTTGAAATAAGACGACTGGATGACTGCTGGCTTCTTTGAAAGATACTGACTAACCTTGATAGAACAAGGCATCTTTTGCGCTCTCCTCATCTAAGATACAATGGTGACAGCTGCAGGAAGAGCTGCACAATCATGCAAGAGCGCGATATTCTCCTTGATAAGACTCTAATGAATGCTGCACATCCTCCTTTCGGTATTCACCCTATGCATCTGGCCAGGATAAATACCTACAAGGGACAGGTATCAGCAAACATATTTCTTTTCAACCAAACAATGTCGTGCACATAACGAAAAACACCTGAAAAGGTCAATATCTCCGTCCCCAAAACCTCCCCAAGACTTCCCCTATATACCATATCTCATATCCTCCCTCCCACCACCACCCCATCCATCCCTCTCATCCACCCATCCACCAAAACCACCATGCCACCACCGCCCACCCCCCTCCCCCAAACCCTCAACCTCACCGCCTCCGCCTCCGAAAACTCAAACCTCTACCTCGCCATCGCCCCCACCCTCCGCCGCTGGCGGCGCAGCACCCTCTCCTTCGACCAATTCCTTTGGGAGAAGGAACTTAAATGCCAAATTGAAATGTACTATCGAAAGAATTTTTTGGATCTTGGGAGAAGGGAGAGAAGGGAGAAGGGTGGGGCTGCTGGTGGGGATAGTGGTGGGGGAGTTGAGGGGTGTTGAGGCGTGTTAGGGCGGTTAGTAGGTTTTGTTTTTTTTTGTTTTTTTTTGTTTTTTTTGGAGGGGGATGAGGGGGTGATTGCGTTTTTGTTTATGTTTGAGTTTAGGGTGGGATAGGGTTGATGAGGAGGGTTTGGGTTGGGTTGGAATGGATTAGCTGATGATGATGGTATGGTAGGAAAAGGGGTTGGTGTGGATACGAGAGAATATTCCGAATGTACCACCTCCGCGGCGGAGGAGTGGCTGGAGTTTTCTGAGTGGTTTGGTTGGGGTTTCGGTGATTGGGGTTGCGGGTGTAGCGTTAGGTGTAGGGTTTTGCTTCTTCTTCTTCTTCTTCTTCTCGCGTGCGTCTGTTACTTGTCCCGGTATTAGAAGTGGTGGGTGGAACTAGTTTGCGGAGGATTGAGAGATCTTGATGGAGCTCCTTTTGTGGCCCATCTGACACCCCATTTATTCTTCGAGTACCAATTCCGTCAATATTTCCGAAACAGCGATACTAAGGCAAGTATCAATGACCTCTGCCGGGATATAGTATTTCCAAGCGTATCAGGCCCTTTTTCAAACGCATCTCAAGGCTGGACGCAGCGTACACTTGCACCGATCCCATCTAGACTTCTATCGAATGAGTTGAAGTTCTCTGGATGCACCGTGATGATGTTCTGTACTTGCAATTGACTTATGGAATCGAATTACCTAGCGTACAAAGACGGCTCGCATCAGGTCATCACGGGACTAATTTGTTTGACGGATATATATAATTTTACTCCATAGCTATTGAAGTGGACGAGTACTCAATATGGCCGCCGCCTGCAGCCGGTGGCGTGTTAAAGAGTTCAGTCACAACATGAGACGTACCTCTTTCAACCACCTCTGCCGGTTGTGGCGGAGGATATGCTACATCATCTCTTTTCCAGAATGTCGGGATTCGAATGCCGCGGATCTAGACTTGGCAGTTATTCTTGCAAACGATGATGAAGCCAAGTTTGTAAGGCAGTGAGATTGGGTTACAAAGTGGAAGTCCCCATTCCAAAGAGACACTGGTATATAAACGCTTTCTACTAGTCCAGCACCTTGCGCTATTGCCGATGGCGGATGTAGGACCATACCAGGCCCAACCTTTTATGCAGCTCGTGGGACTGCAGAACGGGGCTCTTCCCGCCTAGTAGTCCTAATAGCACTGGGTAGCTTTATGGCAGGATATCAATTATATGTTGGACGTTCTCTACGGGCGAGGACTTATCGGTCGGTGCATGCGATGATTTCAAGTAAAAGCACCACGAGGTTTCAAAAGGGACCATGACGACTTTAGGGAGATGATGCGAATGCTGTAGAGGTTCCAAGAATTGGCAAGCTTCCTGGAACGTCCAAATAACTGCTGGCGCGTGTAGCTGGTATGTTTGGTGTAGGGGGTGCTGCGGCGAGAAAAGGGTGTGTGGTGGCGAGTTGCGTGGTGCTTTGTGCTCCCGGTGGATAATAGGCTTCTGATTGGCTGAATTACGATGCATTGAAACAAGATCCCAAATCGTGAATTGGATAGTTGTAGTTTGAATGGTTCATTAGAAAGTGAACTTTTGAAGCTAGTACGTACAGAGCCAGCTTTTTGGCAGAGCTCGTTCTATCGGTATTTTGGCTTCTGACGCGTGTATGGTAGTATTGCAGGTCTCATCGGAAAATTATCATGTACCTTGGTGCATTTGGTTGAAGTTTATGGTGAGAATTCTTGTGGTAATAGAATATGAATTTATGAAGTTGCTTACGGACAATGTGGAGGTGTTGGTTGGGGAATTGGTACGCGTGCTATCGATGAATAGGTGGGTTTTGCTTTTTTCATGGGCATAACTTGGGGAGATGGAGGTAGACAATTAATGGACAAGAATAGCACCACAGCTTGTTGCGAGACAGCAAATGCTTCAAACATTGCAGCAAAATGTTTTTGCAGACTTGGTAGGAGATGTCTCAATGAACGTATGCGTATGGCGCTCAGTAATATGCTCATGGAGCCGCATATATAAAGGGAAAAATCTCTGCGCATGATCGATATGCATCAATGGCTGTTCTCCAAGCGACTTCCAGTTCTCCTCCGGTATGACTGCCATTTTTTTTGAAAATCAGAGGACAGGGGTACAACCGATGCATGCATCACTTTATGCTCGGGCGCTAAGAAAGGTCGGCTCCGAGTCTTCACCGCTGAGGCCGGAAGTTAGGTCCATCTTTTTGTTTTTCACCCGATCTAGAGTGTGAAATCATTCGTCTGACCGGTATTAAGTCCTTGCTACATCGGTAGGTTTCATGGTACAAGTGCGCCATATGATAAGAACGAAATCTTTGATTCCATAATCTTCAACGCCCAAGACTTGAAGCCAAACCCAATTTGCCATGACGTGTAGCTAGCACCACGTTCAGCCGCACGCCGTTCACCGAGCTGAGGCTCTAGAGGTTTCATCATGCGAAGCGAGAAGTAGTACATCATAGCCATCCTTCGCGAAACTCTGCTGCACGCAGAAATATCGACAAAAAATTACCCTTATGAGCAGCCTGCCTAGTAATAGCTGAAAAGGCTAGTTGAGCAATCTCGTTACGCTTCGCCAATAAACGTTGATCTTGGGACGTCGAGCCTAATCGTAAGAAGTGGACGAGAAAATACAAATTGGCCATGGAATCCCTCTGTCCTCTTTCAAATCTTCAAACGAAACGCTCTCGTCCGTACCCTCCATAAAAATGTCATCGCAAGAGGAATTTCAACCACCTGTTGGCCCGCCCCCGCCCAAAGTAAGCATCTCCATCTTCTCCCCAGTGCTTCGACCTTGACGCCGATTTGATCCAAATTGATGGCTGATAAGCGACACGCAGGTCCCCCTCGGCTGGAAAGCCGTCTGGAATCTCCAATACAATGAATGGTACTCTTCCCTTGAGCCCTCAACACCACCTCCGCCACCACCATCAATCATCCCTACTAACATCCCCCCCACCACGCAACAGGTTCTACGTCAACCTCAACACCCGCCTCTCCCAATGGGAATCCCCCGAGGGCACCGCGCCTCCCAGCGGCCCACCTCCAGGATACTTCGTGGAGCGCGACGAAGAATATTCCTGCGACGGGCACGGGAGTCCTGATCATCCTGCAGCTTGTGGAGCGAAGGGGCCGCATAAAGCGCATAAAATTCGAAAGTTGGTGAGGAAGTGGATTGAGAGGTTGACTGGTCATCATGGTGGGGGAAGTAAGGGAGCGGGAGTTCATGGTAAGTAGAGAGAGCGCTTCAGGGGAGTTTTGTTTACAGAGGGGAGTTGGGCTGACGTATTGCGTGGTAAGAATGCGCGTGATGTTGGTTGGACAATGGTTGGTATAATTCATCTCGTTATTCTCCTGCGGACGGGGAAGAGTAACGCCAATGGATTTTGGGTTGGACATGAGATGTTCGTGGAGGAATGGAACGTCTTTGTGCTGGACAGCAGATTCACTGTCTTTCTACGGAAAGATGTTGATCTCGGATTGTAACCATGAGTTCTTGTGTCTTTGGCCCACTAAACAACGGTATAATTGCATGCAATACCGGTAACAAAGTCTTGATATCAGGGTTCTTTCTATCATCTGTGTGAATTATTGATACTTCGATAAGGGAGATTCATTTGAATCCCTTTCAGAATCGTGTTGTATCCCAATACTTGGGCTCGGACCGAAAATGATGTGGCGATGTCATCGTTGTGACTGCGCAGTCAAGGTACACAGACGGTTGCAGTACATGCATATACATTGAGCAAGTTCATGCATGTGGATCTTATATCAGAAAAAGATCCCTTTGATACGGCAACAAAATGGGCAGTATCACCAGTTCGGAGTCACGCGTAACTAAAAGCGAGAGATATATTTTCGAGCAGTGCACGGCGACACCCCACTACCTTGAAACATATCCATTGAAATACCCAATATAATAATAGATTGAATACATGGTTATGATAGCAATCTTCAACTTCTCGGTTACTCGGGGTTCTCGGATTATTCGGGCTGTTCGGCCCTCTCGGCTTTTGAGGTCCGTGATCTACAAATGATAAGATTGATAAGAGATAAGATTGCCATCGATGATAACGAGGACCTCGGCATTTCGTAAACAGCTTCATCAACGTCCTCGATTCCTTCACTCGTGATTAATATTCACTTGCTCCAGCCATGAAAGGACAGCAGCAATGTCTTACTGCCGTCAATCCTTTACACACATCTCCTCGGTCCATGCTTGGCAAGAGAAAGCGCAGTGTCTTATCACCAAACAACCAAGAAAGCGATCCAGAGCTTCAACCTTCTCCATTCGTATTGACTCGTGCTAATCTTCGTGCATTGAGTGAGCAAACGCAGCGAAGCAGCAGCACTCTTACTCAAAATTACCCTTACCCGTTTGAAAGAATGCTTCTCCCAACTCCATCGGCGGAACAAGCCTCAACTCCAAAGAAATCAAAGACAAAGACAGCTACGACCGGACTCGCCGCAGATGCAATCCTTGGCATCTATAACATCCATCTCGGACGGAACCTGCCAATGCCTAAAGACCTAGACAACCTCGTCCGTAAACTCCAAACACCACGCGAAGCACCGATCACACCGAATTCCCAATGGGTTAAAGGGTTCAAAGCCAACCCAGAGAAATTATTGGAGCCCACTGAGATCTATGCGATGATGAAATATCTTGTGTATAATCCTAAATTTCACCCTGGTGATCTTGATGGGGAACCGATGGTCGCGATGGAACTAGACCAACAGTGGACAGCCGAAGTCCCCAAGCCACCAGGCTACACCGACGATCAAGACCTGCAGGCTGCCATGGCTAAATATGGTCTACCTTCCAGAGCACAACCTGATGCTGTGCACGGTTACAGCGCCGATGCTTTGCCGGAACCTCTCCTCACGCGCGTCAAGGCCTTGCCTGAAGCACTTCTTGTTCGCTCTAAGAGGCCTTGGATGCCCTGGCAAACAACTCAGTGGAAGACACCTCAAGGCAATCAATTCAAAGCAGAGCAGCAGACTCGACGGGATACATCAACATCGAATGAATGTATGTACCAATTCTTCAGGTACAACTCCTCTGCCTACGATCCTGAACCATCTCCTGCGTGTACATGCGTCTTCTCACTACAAGTCTACGATGAATATTGTCGGTTCCGCATTCACTGGCGTCGTGTCGATGAAAATGGCAAAGTGTCCTACGAGGGTGATGTGCTCCGTTCTGCCTTTTTCGATGACGAACTTCAAATTTTCAATCTGCGCAGTTGTGTCTTGGAAGTACTGAAGTGGGCGCGCGGGACACGGCTGGATGCAATTAAGCGTAAGTTACTGGCGTTGAGCCCTGTGCAGCCGGTACCCATTGCGATAAGGTATGAGTCAAGCTTGCGGTACGAGTGGTATGTAGTTGACAGTCGTAGCACCCCTCCGCGCAACGCCATTGCTTCTTCTCATCATTCCCAAAACCAGTCGCGTGCCCTCATACACTCGCCACCCACACCCTCCGGCCACCAATCGAAAAGAGCTAGAACGCTCAACGGCGATGAAGATGAAGAGTCCGAAGATGAGCTTGGTTAACTGCGAATGGATGGATTAGCAGGAGGGCAGTTGGGAATGCAAATACAGGACGAAGTGACAAGGTATCATTCCAGGCTGCAGGATAGAAGAGAGGTATTTCTCGGAGACGGTATGAGATCTCAGGATTGGACAGTGTGATACCCCTATATGATGTAAATAGATAGTTGTCAACAGGATTGCCATGCGGATCTAACGGACTTAAGGTGCACGTAATCAAATCTCACCTTGTTCAATTGCATCAACCACGATTTATTCACTCGAGAATAATTTCGTGTTCCATCACTACCCCGCTCAGTACTTCCCTAGTCATCTAGTGATCTTGAACACTCTGATCCTTCATGTCAGGCAAGCGTCGTCGAGGATCCGAATCGTTACAGCAAGATCCTCATCCCACTCAAACAATCATCGAAGGACAAGCAAATGTAGCAGAAGTTGCTGCAGTGGATACCTTTGTCGTTAACGAGCAGCCGCGTCGGGTCACTCACAGCTCTCCATCTACATCAGAACATCTGCCTCCTCTGGCTCACGAGTCGCCTTCCGGCGATACTCAGCTCACTTATCCCAATCTCATTGAACTCCACGCCGGGGAATCACTACTAGAGATCCCTTCATTTCCCCATCCCTTCGGCAGTATACCTCGAAAGCCACATTCATCTCCCCTCAACCCTGACAAGTCTCCCTCCGTTTCTGCCTCAGGATCTCCATCTCACTCGAGCATGACGACACCATCCCAGGCAGAACAAAGGCTGACTGGCTACCGCTATTACATGGACCGGAAAACGCCATTGCCTGACGACCTCAAAGATTTTGTTGCCCAGTTGAAGAAGCCACGTTCATCAACCATCACACCGAACTCAAAGTACGTAGCTCAAGCAAACGACGTAACCAAATTTATGCTAGAGAATAACGCCAAACATGTGCTACTGGATCGACTCATCTACCCCGTGAAACTCGTTGACAACCCTGACGTAGAAGGTGAGGATATGATCTGGCGTGGTATGGATGATCCATGGGGCGACCATCTACCCCAACCACAAGGCGGGCTCCCCGACGTAGAGGAGAAAGAGTTTCAAAAGGCGATAGAACAGGCTGGAGCTCCGCCAAAACCAAAACCAGACGCCAGCTACGGATATCGCGATTGGATTCTCGACCCTGACCGTATCTCTTTGCTCAAGACCTGGTATCCGGTGACCTTGGTCTACACGGATGCTCCCTGGTTTCCTTACCTGATAGTCGAGTGGAAAGGTAAGCTCGTGGCAATACAGATCGCTCGATTTCAAGCCCGGAGAGACTGCCCGCCTGCTATTGAAGCGCTGCACAAATTATTCACTCTTGACGGGGTCTCGGATCCAAGCGCCAAGTCCACTTGTGTGTTTTCACTTTGCGTGGACTCAAACATCGCTGAACATTGAATTCATTGGAGACACGTGGACGCCGACGGAAAGGTCTCCTACGAGGCCGAGAAAATCACCAGTGCGCTGCTCGAGAACGATGCTAGCGTTTTCCAACTCCAAGGGACACTACTCAATATGCTTGATTGGGTACGCGGTGAACGTTTGGAAGCTATTAAGAAGGCATTGAAGGACTTCCGGAATCCACAGCAGCCGGGGCCGCCGATGGACTCGACCTCCCCCAGAATGAACAGGGGTCTTTAATTCGAATAGTAATATGAGTGCCTCCGTCCAAGCTATGAAAGCGAGTTGACGTGGAAAGGAAGTACGATCATAATAGTCCAATATGAAGGAATAGAATGTACTACCCAAACCTCTCTCCAAGACCTTCCTCTAACATCGACTTGAACATAGTATATAATCGCTTCAAAGACTAAGATACCGGACCAAAAAAAACAATACCTATCGTCTCCTTGGTGCTGGCTATCTGTTCTTGCAAGAGAATTGACGTTTCTAGGACCTCCTCAATGCCTCCCTTTCAATAAGTGGTAGCTGGCGAGACGAGGCGCGGGTTGTCTGTATCCCATCCCTGGCCATGGCACTGAAATTGGGGGTGAAGCCGTGGTAACGATGCGGTGCCAAGCTTTTGAGTGCCATTTGTGGCCAGGGATGGGATAAATATACGCCGGAAGTACGGAAATTTGGACTCACACCTCGCTAAATTCGCCCTCCTGCCTCGTTCCATTATCAGACAAGGGGATAATCGGCAATCTTCTGTTGAATTATCCGCCCTATAATCACTCCTCGCCTTCCTCGCCTTTACGAGGTAACATCGATCGTGCAGTTCCTGGCCCTTGCTGTGACAGCAACACTTCCTTTATTTCACTTAGCACTTCCAATTCGATACCGTTCAGGTCCGTAGAAGCCTCAGAGCCCCCTGTTGGGCTTGTCCAATGCTGTGGGACAATCTCAAACGAGCCAGCGGTCAAGCAAGAGGTTGATTTCGAAGACATTACGTTAGGCTACTAATACAACTTTAGCCCTATGACGATGATGCGAGAACCGCCTCAACCGGTTACCGGTAGACCACCTATGAAAAGCTGCGTGTCAGTATTGACATCGCAGAGAATACCTTCTTCCAGTCAAATTTATCGTATGTGGTCGCTTTGATCTTGAGGGATATAATAAAAGATTGGTCTTTTGCATTTCGGATAACGAGTGTGAATAGTGCCTGCTCGTATATGCCTCCTTTAACCATCTCATTCTCGTTCATGCTCCATTTCACTCGCGTCTCAGGACTCCCCATCAAGTGTCCGTGGATGAGGCGCAGACCCTCCCGAGGAGACGTGAGATTATGATGTGCAGACACTGCAGTGCCACCAACGAGGGTCAGCGGAATATCGAAGCCGAGACTATGGCTCTGTGCTGCAATATGTCCTCGGATGAGCTATGGGTAAAATTTCCGTAACAGTAATCCGTCACACTGATCCTCCTCCTCATCGTCATCATCCTTATCACAATCGGCTCTGTTACCGCCGAAACCTACGCTCCTATGACTAGTCTTTTCGACTTCCACCCCGATAGGAGCATTACGGAACTGGAACCAGCCTCGTTTCACTGCTTCAAAATCAACACGGAATAATATCACGCAGGCCGGCTGACCATCGAAGATCCCAAACAGGACTTTCCGTAGACGTGTTGAGAAGTCGGAGCTACCAAGCTTGCCTTCCTGTAGTAACTGCTGTTCTCTGGCACGGTAGTCCTTCGTTTGGATGTCCCCTTTCTTGCGATCGAGATCCTCTTCCAGACTGAAGGTCAGTCCGGGCACGTCTTCATTCTCCATTTCGTTTCTCGCGTCAACTCCACGAGCGCAGAAGTCGCCCAAGACGTCGGGGCACCAGCAGTATATAGATGAATCCATAAGTCTGACCATGATCTATGGCTTTACACCACCAAACCTACTTCTCTCTTCACACCATGGGCAAAGAGTGAAAATTCCACTCCTTTGATTACATCCTATCATGCTCCTCAGCGGCCTCTGATCTGCGATGCAGGACAACTCATTGGAGACCTTATATGAAACACCCGTGCTTGATCTTCGACCGGCTGGTAATCGCTGTTATGGACGATCTGATCCTCTTTATGGCTCACCAACTTTACAATATAACTCACTGCCAGATTCTATAGCCAGTCACTTAGAGAATACTATCCTATTCTATCGAGTGCCAGCACTCCCTGAATTTCAAAAGACGTTCGAGTCGATCTAACGAAGTATACCGACTGCATCCTATCGTGGCAAACGAGGAGTCCCTTTTGTATCTGGCAAATGGAAACTGCTCGACTGGGCAAAAACTCTTTGAAGTTGCCTTGATATAGGCAGACGAGCACGACGAAAAGACTTTAGACTACGGCCTATATACACCGATAAGGATAACGCTGGGGAAAGCTGAAGTGTTCACCAAAGGCAACTTTACCAAAACCCGCGATAGCATGAGAGAAGTCTGAAGATGGCATCGGTATATCGATGTCGCCGATTAAATTGACGTCCAGGTACGCTCAAACTCTTACCATCTCAAGTAAAGAGAAAGCTGAGGCTTAAGTTGTAATATATCGCCTGCCTTACGTATTGATATTGGCTCATCTTGGCTGCGAACCATGTTACCGATGATTTCGACCATCAAAGCTTTCGTGACATACCACACACGCCCGAAGACGATCAGATACTCAACTTGAGTCCGCTACGGCATGTCATGCAAAGTCAATGTCGGATTCAAGATGCGACTGCGGTGCTACGTATTAAGATTGCTTTTTTGCTCGCCGAAGACACGAAGCAAGAAGTATATCGGTTTTTGATCAACGCGTGCACGGTTGCGGGTAAGAAAGAGCCTATGTGGGGTATCAAAAGCACTGTAAGGTCGATGCTTGCCCAATCGCATCGGCGAACTGGCGATAAAGTGGCAGCAGAGCCGGAGACGGAGCGTGCTTTGGCACGTTTGGAGATCGCAGTAGGTATTCTTACCCTTGCTTTGATTTAGTCAACCACGAATCACTGGTACTCTTATTCTTGTAAATTACGCACACGATACGTGCACAAGTGCGCAACGTGAACCGTGATCTAAGTGAAAGACGACCGATAGCCTGTACCCATGGAAATCAATCGAACATATCTTTCGATTAAGCTTGATCAACGAAAAGAAATAGTATATCTAGACTGGTGAGAGACGTTTAGAGTATGGACCGCGTTCTTTTAAAGAGCCGACGTACGGACAGATTCTTCAATATAAGTTACCGCCATGGGTAAGATTATCTTAGCGGTCGAGCCATCAGCCGACAACGAGTTGATATTTTAGGAAAGTCAACTTGGGAACGAATCGGCGTTAACGCGTTCTGACGACATTTACTTCCTCTACATTAGCAAGAATTGCATAGGTTTGTGGACCCGTTGACATCGTCCTATCAATTTCGAGCTCGCTTGAGTATTTATCGCTAAACTCACAAGATTAATAGCTCGACTGGCGCTCTCGATGTTTGACGAATGCGGCGCCATGATACAGTGGCAGGAATGTTTCCGTGCGCAGTATCCCGACTTTTAACTCTTGACTCTGTTGCTGGACGCAAAGAGTAGTCTGGTCCCCGATCCATATCCGGCTTGGAGGCAAAAATCAAGTGATTCGGATATTTAGCAGACTCAGTGAGATAATGCCAGAACGTCGTATGAAATCAGGTATATGGGGATAGAAACAGTCGGATGGTTGAAAGAGCTGAATGAATACGGTAGAATTGAGGCATCGCTCAGTCATTTTTACCAAAAGAGGAGACGGGGGAGAGTCAGTGTGGCAGGTCGTTATCAAATCCTTCTGCGTAGTATATGCCAAATGGATGTGTTTCTCTGTAATTTCTATATCTTGGATACCTCCTGGCACTGATCTCGAAAAAGGCAAGTAACGACAGTCGAGATGTCGGGCAGTAGTAGTCGATGGAAGATGAATGCAGGAGGAATCGCTTGTAACTTCAACGGCCTTCGTACGTCCCTGGGCTCCTTAGATGAGCACGATGGACTTGGGTAGGCAGAGTATTCTTCCAATACAAACATTTTTGGAATGGAAACGCAGCGAACATGCAGGCAAGTAGTCATCACGAACAAGTAGAAGGCGGAAATATATCTCAAACGCTTTACTTGAACGGAAATTAAGGAAGATATAGAGGAAGAAACGTAAATCGTACAATCTGAAATTTTGATTATCATTTGCAAAGTCCAAAACCCTCACGTTTAACCGATATTCTTGGACCACAGTTTCCGATCGCCGTCCTGATCGCTATTCTGATTCCGTCAAAGGTACCATAAATTCCATATCCAGAAAGCCTGTTCAACTCCCCTGCACTCTCTCGCTTGACAAGAAACACATACTCAATAACTCGTGTGTCTCTCCTGGTAGTCATTTGTTCTATCAGGTTCAGAGTCACAGGCGACCAACTTGATTTATCGCAAGCCATCAAATCCAATTTCGGCATATCAACACCACGGCAAAGAATAATCTAATCTAATTACTCATCCTCGTTTCCACAAAATGCCTGAACCACGCTTGAAGCTCGTCAAAGCTTGATAATTCCCCACCGATAGGCGCACCGGTCGCATACCATAGCCCACGCGGGGACGAGAAGGGATACTCGAGAGGAGGTCAGGAATGCGTGGAGGTTGATGAAAGGGTGCCGTGGAACGACCTGATAACCCATACGGTTGCATTGTGTGGAAGGTCCTGACTGTTGGCATTTTGGTCGCTGTGGTCAAGGATCCGCTTGTTGCAAAACTCGTGCTGGCTGGACTGAAGGGTTCCATGGAGTGGAAGAGGTTTGGGAGTCGTTGGATGTACTCTTTTGCGAATATATCGAAGAGGGTTGATAGTTGGTCAAATTTCTGTTGGATGTTATTCGCCACTGTATTCGAAGACCCCGGATCTTGTTTTTGGTCGTTTAGGTTTGTAGACGGATCCCCGATCCCGTGATTGCAAAGCTCGTCTCTGATACGTCGATAGTTGCCAACGAGACTCTCTTCGCCTTGGACGAAGGTGAAGTTGTTAAGAGCACTCCAATCCGCCACCGCCCCTTGATCAGGCTTCAGATCCTTGACTGGCGTGTAGATCAGGTTGTGTTTCTCACGAAGCCCGAATTTGATGAGTATGAACATGTCAGAAAGGTAGGTGGCCCGTTGTTGCCCCGGTTGTTGAGATGAGGTCATCGATAGAAGCAATTGAGGTGATGTCGAAGTCATCATCCCCAGGAATTCATCTTCGGTAAGGTGCTCCGAGAGGCCTCGGATGTCTTTAAGGAGCTGCTGCTTCTGACTGGTCCAGAGCTGCCGAAGGGCTTCGTGGGCATCTGCCATTGTGAAGGTGTGAGCAAGTGAGTGTTCCCAGCCCGTACGAGACCCCTTTTGATGCGTTGTTGTTGCGTCGTGGCGAAGTTCGCCGTTCACGATATGCCATTTGTTGAGGCCGACTGAATTGATGACATCGCGAGTGGTGATATGGAATAACTTCCTATCGTGTACATCAAGGCGAGCCTTAATCTCCTCCAGCTCAGACTTGAGGCTTTTGAGATACTCCATGAGGGCAGGTATAAGATTGTGCTCTTTGAGAAATTGGACCAGTTCCTCTTCTTTAATAGGAAGATTAATGAGTAGCAATCTGTCGCCCATGATAATGTTCCTCTCAGGATTCATGATGAAAGACAGTCACGCCGCTTTGATGCCAGGTGTTCTTGAACGAAGAAGACAGAGGTACGAGGCAAGAGTGAAAATTAAGGGCGGCGTGGAGAGGAATGAATACATTGGTATATATCTCATCATTTCCAGAATCTCCTTTTCCCTTCCTGTTGAGGGATTGCATAATTAATCTGACAAAGAGGATGAACAGCAATCAAAATGTACTGAAGTTTTCAAATACGACAACAAAGGAAAAAACTGATGGAGATAACAATGAAAATACTGCATAAACCTAAAGATACCCACTTTTTACTGTTGAGTAGCTTGGTTTCTTTTGAGGGAAATCCGGCGGAATTGCATATGCGAGCTATTCTAGCAAACAATACTTTTTATGATCGCAACAATAAATGAAGGACTATCCTTTGTTCGAAATTGTATATAGAAGAAGCCTAATACCAATTGTCGTAGGGTTTACGCAGTCGTCCACTCCAAGTATATAGCTGAACCATGCGCAAACACTACCTGCTTTGTATATAAGCTGACTGTATTCTTTGGAGCATCCTTATCCTTGTCCAGCCATAGGACTAGAACCAATCATCGGAGTCCGATAATCGTTTGCTTTCAATGCAGGTTGATACACCTGGAGGTTTTCGATCTTTTAAAAAGCGAAACGAAGTGGTGGGCCTGTATCACAAATTAAATGTCTCTCTAAGGGGTATTAGGAATTATATCTGTGAAGACAGAGGACATAAATCGTCGTCCAAGAAGTATAGAAAACGATATCCTGTGACCCATCCATTTTCCTAACCGATTTTCCATTAGTCAAATAAAGGCCAAAATAAAGTGGGACTAAAAAGCGGACAGAACTGATATACTCCGAGAGAAGTCTCTTGAATCATCTCGATAGGTCTCTCTCTCTCTCTCGACCTGCGCCTTGGAATAAAAGTGTTCCTATCGTACACCCTCAGCATCGCTCCCAAAGAACCTCGTCCTTATTAAAAGATGGCAAATTCTCATTTACATACTCGTCATCGAGACATTCCAAGCAGAGATACGCTCCTCCCTGTATCCGCTTCCCAGGTAGACCCCGGGCAGACCTCTTGTCCACCTCGCCGTAGTCGCGCGCCATTATTTGACTAACGTCATCGTTATCTAGTGCAGGCGCTCTTCCTCGTCCATCGCCGTCGCATTGAGTGCCTTGAACAAGTCCTGCTCCTGAAGGCCTGCTCCGGCTGGGGTTTCCGCCAAAGGTTCCTCCTTATAGGGGTCACAGCCGGCCAAGAGTCTCGTCACTGCTGAAGGATTCACGTTCCTCCGCGAATCCAGAATCTCGTAGTCGGCGGTCTCTTCGTTTTGACTGACCACTGACACTCTGTCCCCCTCCTTACTGATTTTACCCAGCTTGCTAAGACTTGGTTGGTTGTGTGATTCTTTGAATGGCGGTGGTCTCGAGCTCCTCCACGATATTATCCGTATGGTTATTGCCAGATACTCGTAAGTACATGATTTCTGTCCCTCCCAGATCTACGAAAGGCTACATGAGAGGGAGGATAGCTTATACGAAGCGCGTGCGCAAGAATATGCGCCGACACCTCCACTTTGAGATTGACAATGCTGTTGTAATAGGTAGACCCTAAGTTATGAGTCTCTCGACGGAAATGAACGACCCAATTTTGCTGCTTCCGGGTGAAAACAAAGCTGGCGTCGTCAAATTCATCGTGGACGTCAGGACGGAGGACCAGGCCGTTGTTGCCGTCGTTGAGGAGATACTCCTGCGCTGGAAGTTGATTTCGGCTTCAGCGTTTCGTATTATCAGCTTGGAACCATGCGTGTTCTTCGCGTGGACATAGGTGGGCTCGTTCAGTTTGATCTTGATTCCTCGCGATCTGACAGCACTGGTCACGTATCTTAATATAGCCGATTATAGCTGATATCGCGGCAATCGGTAATACTGGTCTACCGGTGGAAGTCCACCCCAATGGCCAGCTGGGAGGTGATGACACGAAGGGGCTACGGTAGAACTTCGGCTAGAATGATCGCACCTTTGTTAACGCCGTCTCAGGCCTGCATCGCTGCTCCTCGACATGTTTCGCTCAAGAATCAGGCTATATCATATCAAATGTCATCTAAATGTCATCTAGAGATGCATATCCATCGAGTCTCTATGATATCAATAGGAGAATACTTCTTTCACCCGGGTGAAACCGCTTTTTCGGCGGAATAAGATACGGCTGTGAAACAGGTTATACTTTATTCATCTTGCTTTTAATATCTGTATTCTTACTTCTTTAATCAATTCATTGTACCTGCACACGCTTTTCGAGTCTGCAGAATTACTTAAATTCACTAAAATAGAGAGAAACTGCCTTCACGTCATCGAGACTGAAGTATCTATATAACTATTCATTGTTTTAGTAGTCCCAAGGCTTTGATTATAATATATATTCTCGATTACATGTCCTCCCTCTACAACTCACCCTCCCTCCCTTCCTCAAAAACTGTTCTTCTACTCTCTCAAACCCTAAGAGACCTTCCTCCCAACTGGCTTTTCCTTCGGTTATTTTACGGGTCCTCCGACCTATCAGGCAAGTCATCCATGCTCTGATCCACGTCTTCCTCTTCTCAGCCATAACCTACCCGGCCAGCATCTTTCGGTACTCGGTCAACTCTTTGACCTTGAAGTTCTCTCATCGTCAGTTGTACTGTGAAAGCGGTGCAATCATCTATTTACCTGGCAGCCGATAGTCTTGCTCCCCTTCGATTGCGTCTTTCTAAATCCGATCATCCTCTGAAAATCCTCTTCCCGACTATCAAACCCCATCTTCGACGTCATCTCTCAATAGTTCCCCATCAATTATTCTGCCAGCAGCCTGTTAGAGACTCAGTAACGACTTTTGCCGCACACGACGAACAGCTTAGTCACCCGGCACCATGCCCGGCTCACGTTCTGAGAACATAAAGGTGGAGGCCGAGAAGCGAAAATTAGACAGAGATGGACTCGAGATCATCGAAGTCAAGAAGCGGCCCAGAGGTCGACCGAAAAAAATCCCCGCCAAGGAAGAGATTGAAGAGTCAGCCAGTCGACTAGGTTTTGACCGAGAGACGGAGGAAGACTCTGTATCGCTGGTCTCGCACTCTGGTCTAAAGATATCTAAATTCCAAGCACGCATAACAAAAGTGCAAGGCGAACTAACACGTCAGGAGGAGTTTCTGAAGCAAGCACACGATCGGAGCGTTGAGCACTTGGCAGCCGCTAAGGAAAGTCATATAGGCACTCAGAATGCCTTACAAGATGCGCGAAAGAGGAAAGAGGAAGCCTATGAGGCACCAGATATCGAGGACGACCTGACTGTCATCAAACAACGACTAAGCGCCATCCATCACAAGCTCGGCAACCCTCATCAAGAAGAAGGACATAAACTCCGGCTCTCATTGGTAGGATCTATAACCGCTATCACTAGCTTCGATGAAAAATTTCGAGTGGGAAAGTCGACGGCCGAAGCAAACAGCGAAAGGGTTAAGGAGCTAGAAAAGGAGGTGGGGTCGCGATATGCAGCCGTGCAGGCAGCAGAGAAAGCTGAGATCGAGGCGAGGGAAAAGCTGGAACGCCATCAGAAATGGCTTGCAGACGGAGCACCGCTTTTGAAAGCATCAGGGCCTTAAGGTTGGGACCGCTGGCTGTGTTCAATATGCTACTCCTCGGTGATTCCTCGGTCTCTTTCTGTCAGTATTCACATGCAGTGGCTAGGAAGCTTTAATTCATGCACTTGTAAATATTAGCGGTTTCATAAAGCTTAACCGCTCTTGGTACCGAAAGCTTTCTACCCTACCCCAGCCATTTATATAGTAAATTCTAGAGAATTCTTGCTACCTACCTACTAAACTTATTAGTATTTAATCTATTTAATTTAAAACAGTAATTATAAAACTATACTAATTACTTTTATTATATATATATAGGTAATATCTAGTCTAGCTATTATATTTAATACTAGAAGTAATCGTTTTAAGCTCGTTAAACTTTTTTTTTATACGCTAATTATAAATCGTTTTATTAATCGAGCTTTACTTTATTGTTGTTAAGTTAAGGAGCTACCGCTAAAAAAGTTAAAGGAATTAAAGGAATTAAAGAAGCTAGAAGAATTAAAGACCTTTAAACTTTAAAAGCCTATTTATCGCGTTACTTTTATTATTGCTACCGCCCGGTTTTATATAAAAGACTTTATATAGATAAAAAAAAAGAAGAAAAATAAATAAAAAGTTAAATAGTAGAAAAAAGCTATTAAATATACTAGAATCGCCGGTCTATATCTTTAATAAAAGGAAACTTATAAAGTTTATAAATAAACCGCCGCCGCTTATATTAAAAAGATTAAAACTAGGTAATATATTATTTATTATAAAAGCTATTAAAAAAAAGAATAAAAAGTAAAGGTTATTTAATTTAATAAAAAAAAAATTTATTAACGCTATAATAAAAAATTTAAAATTCGCTATAAAAATTAAAATAAAAATATTATAATATTAAAAATAAAAATCTAATTAAAAAAAAAAATAATAAATAATTTAGATATTTATATATAAATAAATATTCGAATTAATAAACGGCTTATATAAATTAATATTTAGAAAAAAATAAAGCTTACCGCTTTTAAACTTAAAAAATATAAATATTTAATTTAGGAATATTTAGATACTATAAACGCTAAATTAAATTTATTATTTATTTATATAAAAGCTTATTATCTAAAAGCTATTTAAATATTTTAATCCTTTAAAGATTTTTTTTTAAAAAAGTAGAATAGTATAATAGAATTTATTTAGAATTAATTAGCGATATAAAAATATAAAGTTATTATAAAAATCGAGGTTATTATTAAAAAATCTACTATTATTATTACTATTATTAAAAAGCGTATAAAAAAATATTTTTATAAATTTTTTTTATTAGACCCTATTAAATACTCGCTAATATTAAAATTTAAAAGGATAACGCGTATAAATAAACTTTTTAAAAAAATATAAAATCGAATTAATTTTCTTTTATAAGCTATAAATTATAATAGAATAATAGTAAATTACTAATAATATAGAAACGAATATTATATAAATAATAAAAATACTAATAGCTATAAAAAAAAGAGTTTCTATTTCATTAATTATTCTAATAAATATTATACTATTAATATTATTTAGTATATTAGATAGGTAAAAGCGATAACTAATAGCGATATAGAAGTTATAATTAAAAGGCCTTTTATTAATATTTATAATTATTAAATAGATAAATAAAGTAGTATTATTTAAATATTACGAAAAACTATTTAATATTAAAAATAATTAGATAATAAAACTAATTATAAAAAAAAAAAAAAATTTTATAGCTATATTTATTAAATTCTAGTAGGATATTATATAGATAAAAATTCACGAGATTATAATAAAGTAAATAGAGTAAATAAATTATCTAAAACTTTAATACCTTTAAGAATACTATTATTATATTTTTTATTATTTTTTTTCTTTTTTTCTTCTACCTCTATAGCCTATATACTACTAGTATTCTACTTTTTTACTGCTTTTACCGTAGTAGTAATACTAATAATAATAATCTCTCCTAGTTTTTCTACTAAAATATTTTCTAGAATATTTTCCGCGGCGCTCTCCGCGGTACTTTCCGCTATTTTTTTTATAAAAATTTTAACCACCTATTAATAAACGATTTAATCTAATTAATAAAATATATAATAATAATAATATTATCGAAGCGTTTTTTATTTAAAAAATATTTAATACTAGAAAAAATTTTACTAAATTAAAATTTTAAAAAGTTAGCTAAATAATAGCCGATAAGTTCTAGAAAATCGGCGATTTTAAAATAATAGTAAATATTTAAAATATTATTTATACTAGAGCTATAATTTATAATATTTTAAATAATATTATAAAATTATTTTAATCTAATTCAAAGCTATTTAAATTATAATATTAGTATATATAAGTATTAGTAAATTTATAAAATAGAAAAATATAAGATAAATAACTATTTTATATATAAATTTAGTATAAATTTCTATCGCGTTTTTTTAAATTATATAAATTTTATATTTTAAATATTTTATTATTTTATTTAAATACTTATTTAAATATATAAAAATCTTCTTTTAATATATATAAATTACTATATTTAAAATATATTTTAAAAAATCTATTATAATTATTTTATACTATAACTAGCCTTAAAAAATTATTAAATACTATTATATACTAGCCAGATTTTATTAAAGTACTATTTAATCTAGACCTTTAATATACTAAATATTAGTTTAATTAGATTAAAATTTAGTAAATAAAAAAGGAAGTAATAAATCTTATAATTATAATTATAAATTAACTCTATAATATAAAAGTTATAATAAAAATTAATATTATTTATAATAATAATATTTCGAGGAACTGAATAAACGTTATAATAAAGTAAAAATTTATTTATTATTTAATTATAAAAGTTTTTATTATTAAATTAACCTTTTTTAATACTAATATAGAATAAATTATTATCAATAATATAAATCAAAAGAATATTTTATAAATAATTTTACTATTATAAAGTATAATATTAAACTAGTTTACTAACGAATATATATATAAAGTATTACTAGTTTATTAATTTTTTAAACGAAACTTTATTAATAAATATTAATTATTTTATATAAAAATCTATATATTAAACTCGCTAATCCTTTTTTAATTTATTATTCTACTAGTAGTTTATCCGTTAAACTACTTTTTTTAAGCGCTACTCGGCGATAAGAAGTCTATATATTATTAATTTTAATATATTTATAGTAAACTCCTTTTATAACAACTATACTAACTTTTAATATATTAGATAGGGTCGTTCTATTAGGTATACTATAAGCGCTTTTTTTATAATAATAGTAATTTTATTCGGCCGGTCTTTATTATAATAATAAAATTTAAAAATAGAGTTAAATATAAATAAATTTTAATAAATCTTTTATATTATAATAATATCGTAATAGATTTTTTCGGCGATAACTTTAGATTAATATACTAAAAAAAAGTAGCGGATAATATATATATAAATAGATAAAACGAGTGCTTTTATTATAATATTTAGGGGAAAAATATTATAATTAGTATAATTACTTACTATATTAGGTTTTATAATTACCGTTTTAGATTAAATACTAATAAATTTAATAGATAGGTAGTAAGAATTCTCTAGAATTTACTATATAAATGGCTGGGGTGGGGTAGAGAGCTCTCGGTACCAAGAGCGGTCAAGCTTTATAAAACCGCTAATAACTCATCTCCTTTAATTTGCGCGAATCACAGGCGCGTATTGCGCCACACCAAGCTCTGGTCGATTTCTTCATTCTTCATAGATTTCTTTTAGCAATTAATGCAATTCATGCACAAACATAAATATTTAATACTTTCTTTGATCTTTCGCTGGGGAAGAAGATCACTGAGGTTATGGAAGGGCTCACTGCTTTGTGGTAATCCTGAGGTCTTCTTTAGTACTAGACACAGAGATTGGCGGGATTAGAGATATCTGTGCTCGTAACGAACTCTCGAGAGAGATATCTAAGCATTTATTGAAATACGTATAGGTTGATACTTAGGCCCGGGGCATTGGGATATTTGTCAACTATCTGTAGATACTGAAAAGTCTGCCAAACTCGATAGATCCACCGTAGTCTTTCTCCGCCTGGGCACCAGCTTGCGAGCGAGGGTATCAGACACAGAGATGATTCTGTCTGCAAACCAGTCACAGCGTTCCGTCCAATGGCAGCAGCCGGAGCCGGTGGATTTAGATCTCTCATGGCTTGGTCCCAAAATGCTTTCTCCAAATCCCGTTATCTCCATGCCCGAAATTGCCCGTAGTCGATTGAGAGAGAAATGACAAACGCCCACGAGCTGATCAAGAGCAGAGGAATCCCAAGCCATCCAATTCCATGGCCTCCCCTCCAAATTCCTTCCCATCCTCTGCAGCCCCAAGTGCATCTACGGGTCCTTGGAGTATGCCCTCTTCTGTAGTGATCCGACTCTTTCCACTCTAAGAGCAACATCATTCAAATGACGATGAGCAGGAAGATCATCCAGGCCAAGCTGCAATTCGGTGCACCGACGAACCTCGTACGGATTGAGATCCCTACGATTGGAAGTGTCCAGAACATCGTCATCGGTAGCGTCAGCCGGGTTCCTCGGTACAGCTGTCCTCCCCCTAAGCTCTCTCCCAGTATGTGATCGTGCCCGATTATCTCTATTTCGGGGCGATACGGTATCTAGCTGCTTCTAGGACTGGACATCATTAGCAAAAATCGATGTGCAAAGGCGTGTACTTTGATCAGAGTAGGGAGCCTTACAATGGCGTGTTTCTGGGTCTTGTGGTCGAGCGGTGGTTCTGGGTGCTGGATGGATTGGCTCTAGCTAGTGACTTCGTGCTGGTATAGAGAAGAGATCGGATGCTCGAATCGTGGATTCAGGGTGTATAGTACGTTGTTAGAGAAAGGGTCTTTAAGAAGTATTCAGAAAGGTCTTCGTTGAAGAACCTTGTAGTACTGTACGATGGACAGTGTCTGGGGTCACTGGACGTGCACGACTGCAGAACATGTCTCTGCAATACTGGTAGAGCAAGACAAGACATTGCGGTCGCTCGCATGGTTGGGTAAAACATCATTCTTGACAGAAATAGAAGTGTAAAAATGGCGAGCAAGCAGACCTGAATGTTTCGTCCGGATTTCCCTTAGGCGACACTAGACCTAACTATTCTTGGTCTAAGTCGCTTACTCTTAGCGCGGAATCGTTCGCCACAGGAACCAAGGAATCTTTGCCGTCGCTTTATTTTTTACACAGTCCTATTTCTTCTTACTTAATCTGCATCGTCTCCAAAGATTGTAGTTGCGAGAGAACGTGGCTGATATCGCAAAAAGCACCTATCGGATCCTCTTCTTCGACTTCGCTGTTGCGCCTGTATGTTGTAGGTGGCTCAGAGGAGCGACACGGGGCGATAGGTATCGTATTCCCCTTTGCTGGAGTACTAACATGCGGCTGGGGGTACAAGGAAGTGTCTTCGGGCCAGACTGTTTCCTGAAGGTTGGTCAGCATGATCCAAAGGTCAACTGGTCGGTAGCCCTACGCATTCATCGACCTCCACAAAAGTTTCATCGCTTCTTCCGCTGAGCCAACCTCACTTCCGGAAGCCTCCGACCCCCGCTGTGCATCATTGTCTTGCCTCCAACCCCTTTTCACCCCAGGCTTGAGCACGCAGTTGTCGCAGAGTGTCTTGCCACTAGTAAGATTATTTCGACATTTCCCTCCCTGCGGTTTGTAGCCATAACATTCACAGTAGACGCCGCATCGTTGGATATTGGACCCCGTTGGCGAATCTAGTAACTCCCGAAACCGATGGCGGGGCTGAAAATAGATGACTTCGGTATCATTGAGAAAGGAATCAACTTGGCCGTAGATTGGCTGCCTATCTCGGTACGATGTTTCGGCGTAGGCATGAGTACAACGGAGACCATGCAAGCCTCGTCAATGATTGTGTCAAGGGACGAAGGGCAAGACCCTAAGGGCCCCCCCCCCTAGGCTAGAGGTGGCGGAAAAGGTCTTGGCGTTTTGATTGCCTTCCAGTCTGATATGAAGACGTCATGGTTGGAAAGGTATAGAGAAGACTTTAGCAACTATATGAATACTCGTGAACCTCCCCATATAAGAAGTAGTGATATCCATTTCTTTCTGTAGAAAAGATGCAGCAGCGTCTAACGAATGATTTGTGACCACCACAGGAAGTTTGACAACCACAAGCTGTGTCGCAACTCAGTCTGATTGGCTTCGCCAGTTCATCGTCGTACCGGAAACTACATGAACCTTCCTAAAGACAATTGGCAAGCCGATATCATTTCAATACGATTCAGCGAGTTCTTTCGAAACTCTTCAAAGACGGTGAAATCTTGAAGAGAATTCGCCTTTGTATTAATCTAACCAAATCGGGCTAAAAGCGATGCATGCATCACTTAATTTAGGCTCGCCTTAAGCTGCCCAAAACCTCGGAGAACGGCTGCTCTTCGCCACAACTTGCCGTTCTTGGTATCATGAGTTGATTGGCTCAATTTACTCCTGGTCGCACGATCATGTACCGGCCCACCGCACTTGATGCTGTCCGCCTCTCGCTTTCCGCTCCTTGCCGTGGTCTGGTCTTTCTGCCTTTGGTGTATACGCAGAGCACGTGCGCAGGTGTATAAAGAGGCCCTCGTAATCAGGGTATCTAGGACGATCGGTGTATGTCAAGGGTCGTCGCGAGACACTTCTAGGACGGAAAGCGCCGCTCCAAGACTTTTGTGCTTATTCGGTACCTTCAGCAAGGAGGCATCGCGCACCCATAAAGAACATCTAGAGCCGAACTAACGAGAACGAGACTACGGAGTCTGAAAATTTCACCGTGGACTAATGCAGTGGGTCTCGCCTAGCAAACACGTATTTACAACTATTGCGTTTAACATAGTCAGACTACAGCGTCTACGTGGTCCAAATCGAGCTCAACGCAGGATTCAGATTCCCGTCGTCAACAAGTAACTGTCATCTTGGCATTTTGCTGGCGATATCTGTAGGTTCTTCTTATCTTCCCGTCCCCGCAAGCACGTTCTTCTCGTGGTAGTACACTGCAAGCAAGTTTCTCTAGCATTGGTGTTACGTGTATCTCTTTTCCACTCACTCTGTGCTCGTCTGCGTGACAGATGGAACCAAGATGCTGGATTCATGCCTACATGACGCTCGGGAAACGCGGGTACGGGACCAAGATCTGGGAGATTGGTGACGGGTAGGTGTCTAGCGAATCTCCACCCATCTCGCCCATGTACCTGCCTTCTTGCATGGCGAACAGCTGGCCTTCACGGTTTTGAGTCTCATACGGGTTAGTACTGCTGAAACAACAAGAGTTCATTTGTGGAACCCACTTGTCGCAATCGAAAACGGATGGACGGCTCTGATCTCAAGATTTTTGTATCTAGGTCTAGATCATACCTTGCGGTGAACGGATCCGTCGCACGGCTTCCTGCAGCGGCGGTGAACTAGCATCACGGCTCTCCTGTCTGGGATGTCTCAGAGATGTTTGCTTCATCCATCAGCCATTTGAGCCCTTTCCTCCGTTCTTTTTTCCTTTAGCTTCATATTTTATCCTCACGACTTTTTTCTTTGGTTCCTGACACGCCCTCTTACTCTCCATTTCTAAATTACGACACATTGGCTACCTTCCATCCTCACGAAAATGTCTACAAGCCCCAATTACAGCCCAGACCAGGAGCGATTCCCTACCATCAACTTGCTCCATGATATCAGCAATCAATTCATGAACGTCGCCACTTCAACCCAGTCTGTAGCTCAAGGGACAGCACTATTGGCAGATTCGATAAGTGTCCTTGGCCAAGCGAACAAAAGACGTGATACGAACACCCAGTTGAACGGACCCTCTTTTCACATGCATACTAATCACGAATAACAGGATACACTGATGATCATAAATAGCCTCTTGAATCGAGTGGCATTCTTGGAAAGAGAGGTCTTGCGTTTGAGTCGCTATGCGGAGAACCATTATGTCGAGATCAAGCGGGAGACATAAGTACTTCGACATCTGCATAGCCCGCCGTCCATATAAAGGTAAGTCCACGTGCTCAACCTGCTGTCCGCACATACTTACTGACAGCAGGCTAGGCCATGATGCTCCTTCATGATGCTGGAGGGGAGGTACGGTTGAAGTTGGGACGGAAAAGACAAGAGCAAGGCTTCTACACGAGGTGCGGATGGAGGAGATGGCATTGGTCACACCAACAATATCCCTTCTACGACATGTATAATGTGTATACAGCCATCCGAAAGAGCACTCAGGTCCATGCACTAGCTTTGTTTTGCGATAGCACTGCCTCTGTATCTAGGAAGTATCTAGTACTCTTAATACACTGGTGTGGGTAGTGGATCTGTTCATAGCCTGCTTCTCCTACCTGATCTCATTGGGTCAATTGAATGATGCAGATGAGGCAGATCCTTGGGAGTCTTTATCTGACATACGTGGTAGTCGTGGATGGCGCATTCGTTTGTGCGAGTCCGGGGACAGAATTTAGATGGTGTCTACTGGTGGACTTGAATGACAGCCATTCAACATCTCTGTAATCCTGGCGTAAAGGATGGCGTCGTCTAGATTGGAGCCTTCAATTGAGATTGTGACCACCTTCGCAATGCCGCAAAAGCAGATCTCGATTAATGTGACGATCAGCCTCATGGGGCTAGTCTCGATGACGTAATGTTTCCTTCCTGATGATTACGGAGGTCCGAAAGAATCCTATTTCTCTCTCTGACAGTACTCTTGGGCATGCATTTTGATATTATTGGCTAATTACTTGATTGAACATATTTCTACATAGTCGCTATGGCAGAACAAAAGCTAGAGGAAGTCCTCGAGGAACTACGTCTGGCGGAACAAGAGAAAACTCGCTTGGAACGCAAGAGAGCTCAACTAGAACAGGAAAGCAAACGCCTTGCAGCCAGACTTATAGAGCAAGACTCATTCTTACAGCCAACAAAGTTCCTGGAGCATTTGAAAGACTGTCACGACATATTCTCAGACCGTCTTAATGTCGAGTGTGATCCTACCTTAGCTACCGGAGGATTCACCAGCGATATCACCAATCACACGCGCCCAGTCCAATTGAAGTATTGGACTGGCTATCCTGACCTTCGGGCTGTAGCATTCGAGGAAATTAAGAAACAATTCCAAACACGGACCGATGCAGATCAGCGGACTTTTGCATCCAAAGCTGAGGTCAGGGGCCAAGCTCGTTATTCTCGGGATCACGTCTCGGGTGGAATTGACATTCCCCTCTATCACTATAATGCTGTCAAACCCTTTGCAAAAGAGATACTCCAGAGATTGATCGATGTTACGCACCAAGACGAGATGCCTGGAAAACCATCTACGACTCGTGCCCGGCTCGGTTTAGGGACGGGTATTAGCTTTGGAAATCATGCCAATACGGTTACAAAGTCGAAAGACGCTGACGCAAAATCTGCCAGTCGGACGTACGCCGATCAACTCTGCGTCAAGCATGAAGACAGCACAGGGCTAGCAGCTGCTGTTATCGGACCCAGGCCTCCCCACAAGGCGACCAAGCAACTGATTACAGCTGGCCTTCATGCAATGAATGTTGAGGAGTGTGTGCTCGATGAATAATTAGAGCCCCGCACCAGCAAGGAGAAGTTCCAGCGAAAGGCCGAGAGATTTGTCGCTATGGTCGTAACACAAACCTACTCGTACATGGCAAACAGCGGTATTAGCCACGGCTATATCGTGACTGGAGAAATCATGATCCTCCTCTTTATCCAGGAACATGAGCCCGAGAACGTGTATTTCTATTACGCGGATCCGAGAGCCGAAGTCGAGCTTGAGCGCCGAACGTCTTCGGATTTCCCCTATGAATGCACTTCAGTCGCACAGCTTGTCAGTTTTTGTGTCATGGCTCACGGCGTTCCGTAGTATGATCAAGACTGGCGGACAAAAATCGCAAACAAGAAGATCATCTGGCAATTTTCGGCACGTGAGGCGTTGCACGACATTCCGGTGGAAGCGGAGCCTTTGGAGAGGCCAGATTCTGCTTTTACTCCTCGCCACGAAATCAACAAGTTTTACCAAGGTATCGTCATCGCTCCTGAAAGCCCTGTAGGTCGACGGGCAAGATCAAGGTGTAATATCGACCTCAGTCAGCGTGGTCGGAAGCCTGACAGCGACGAAGACCAAGGCGGCAATGGGGAGCATGATGAGTCGCCGACGAAGCTGCGCAATGAGCGGCGAAGTAAGGGAAAGCAGCCGGAGGGCAGATCCGACAAGGGGAAACAGGTTGCTGGATCGTCACGCGGCTCCACCAGAAACTACGCGTACTGCACTCAGCGATGTTTGAAAGGACTTACGGACCGAAATGTCATGGATCCAGGCTGCCCTAACTACGAATTCCATCCCAAGGGTAAAGAGAATGACTTGCACGCTATTACCCGACCAATCCTGGCTCGTCTACTCCGCATGCAACTAGCTGAAGACCGCGATAACTACTGCCTCGACCTTGAATACCAGGGTAGCACAGGGCGGCTCTTTAAGTTGACCTTAGCATCGCATGGCTATACCTTCGTAGGAAAAGGGACAACCGGCGACTTCATTGCGGATTCAAAGCGGGAGGCTCGTGTCTATCAGCATCTCAAGGCACGGCAAGGGACATCCATTCCAGTATATCTTGGGAACATCAGTCTCGTACGGCCATGGATCGGGGAAAACCTCTTCTTCGTCCATATGCTATTAATGTCCTTTGCAGGGCAGTGCGTGCTAGATACACCAAACAAAGTCAAGTCTTTGATCATCTGTGATGAGGCGGAAAGATTTGATAAAGAATGCGTTCGGATTGGGGTGCTTCATCGTGACACCTTCGCGCGGAACATCATGTGGAATGAAGAGACCCAAAATGTGATGTTTGTCGATTTCGACCGGACTGTTGTTTTCAATCTCAATCGGCCCCCCAAAGACGTCGTCGCAAGCGAAGCATATACCACGGTATTTGGGCCATGGAAGCCTCAAAAGCGAGAAGCACATGCGCACCTGCATGGCAGAAAACCCCTTCTGAAATCTCATCAATCATCCACCAGACTTACCGACTTGCGCCCTTCATCGTCCAAGCCCGACTTCGCCATTTGGTCGGAAGAAGTGGAGGAAATTACTAAGGGACCGGTACCATCGATACTCCAACTGACGTTGAAGGACCGGGAAACCCTTGCCGAACTAAACCAAGATCGTGGGGATAATGAGGATAATAAGCCGAACCCATCGACGAAGAACAATGAGACAGCGAAAGGAAAAGCGAAGTTGGAGGTTGGAGAAGAGGAGAACGCCTCTGACGGCGTAGGATCCAGCGTTGAGATGGCGTTTTAGGAAAACCCCCGAGTAGGATTTTGGTAATGACTGCATAGGATAGCGTGAAGGTTTGATCAACAAGGAGTTGGCGGTGGTTTCTGAGATACCCATGGAAGTAGATATGCAGTTGATACCTTTTACCTGTGTATTCAATGTGCTATTCCTTGCACCATCAGACGAAATTTCCATCAATAACCTTCTTTCAGCTACTGTCCGCCTTTAGTGATCAGCCCCTGAGAAAAGGCGCAGTCAGCTCAGAATGAACAGCAACGATAGACGAAGTCATACAGTTACGATTATAAAAGCTTACCACAGTAGCTGATATCATATTTCTAGTATTATCTACTGACTTTATACCCGCACCATCACCCCAATACTATAAAATCAATCCGTAGAAAATTCAATTATATGGGAGTTCGATACATGATCCCTCCCCGACAAAGACGTAATTTTTGCCAAGTTGATTGGCAAAAATTTCTCTCCAGATGACCATACATGGGGCTAAGTAAGAGTCCATCGCCACAATTATAGAAGAAGGAATAGATTTTTCTAAAGGCAGGTAACGCCTTTGTTTTACTCGCAGTCTGAGCGATTTGGTGATATAGTAGGCTACTGAAGCTCTGCGATAAAATTTTAGCTTTTTCTAGCCTGTTAGTCATGATATAGGGGACTAGCTGCTCTGAATAATAAATCTTTGGCTTTGGGATAGGAGACTTGACGGACGGTTGGGGGAAAATCTTCCCCCAGTATACATGGAGCTGTTTTACTCAGTTGTAATATTATTACCTTGGAATACAGTCTTTATTCTAATCACTAGCATTTAGCTATTCTTTCTACTTGTGCTTTGCTTAACGCGACCAAAGGTTTGTGCAGTTTTTAATATTACTGGGGCTCAATAAAGAAAAAGTGGACTGCAGAGTCTCCGAGTCGCAACACCTGTTGGTCAACCTCGATGGTGCAAACCAGTGCAGCCCCCAAGTTCTTCTACCAACCGATAATTTGATTATTCTGCTGGCCGATAATTTGTAGTACTTGATCCAACCTATAATATTGGATTTTGCGTTCCATATCACACTAATAGAAAATGGGGTTCTAAGGCTGCAAATGATGTTTAAACTTATCCCGGAACCCTTTTCTAATCACCTTTAAGAGCTGTTGGTTTGGAGTACCATGGACTGATATAGTCCGAGCTAAAAGATCAATATATACAGGCCGCTTTGATTAAAAAGGTCGAATTCGATCACCGTATCTACCCCGACAAAATCTTCAGTCAAGCGACCCCAACGAGTGGCAAACGCGGTAATTTGGCAGTATACTTATTTTTATACTCACTCTCGTATATTAAAGACTGCGTTGATAAAATAGCGAAGGTAGTTAAAAGGAAGATTCGGTATGGAACCAGATTGCGGACAATGCGTAGCAAGTGCATCGGGCAACGGCGGCGAAGTTGCCCTCGTTTTTGTTGCTCCGGCCTTGGAGCCTCGACAACTGCCTGAAGTTAACAAAGTCGCTCAAATATAGTATAGTCAACGCTTTATATATAGGGATTGATTTGCAGCTGCCAGATAGTAAATACAAGCAACGTGATTCAGGAAGCTCTAGATGGCGCGGAGAGCACTCTACTAGCCTATATATTCAACGCGTGACTCATTTGAGAAGATCAATTCCGGATCCGGTACTGAATATCAGTAAGAAATCGAGCTATTGATCGATGCATATATCGTTTACACTTATCATCCGAAATTGCTTCCACGAAATCGCTCTCTTGATTGCACGCCTATCTTTGCTTGCTATTTGCTGTGCCTAGATGTCTATATTGAAATGCCGCTGCGTTTTGGAATTTAGACTGTCGCAATGGAAGCATATCCGCCATTCGATAGACCGAAAACTCGCGCAAGAAGGAAGAGTAATCCCACGAGGGATGGGATAACCATTTATCCGACGACCATTTTTGGCATCGCATCTATATAACAGCAATTTTCGAGAGAATATAAATGACTGCTTTGGGGGAGGACACAGGCTATAGCAGGGGCAAGTTGGAAGAATATTTATTTACACCAGGCAGGCACGCATTCGAACCCAGTCAGATGGAATTGGATAAAGAGAAGAGTAAGGCAGCCCATACTCTGAGAGTGTAAGATTAGCGGGAGAAAGGAAGGAGAGGGAGAAGGTGAAAAAACAGCAGAATGTAAAAAGTCGGAGCTGGGAGCAAGAAGATGGAAAGAAAAGGGCAGAACAGAGTTAGCTGGCAGGAGAATGAGGAGAATTTAGGATTAGGCTTTTGGTAACAGTATATAAACTTTGCTCTTACCAAGTATTCTGCCCAACGGTATTCCCTAAAGGCGAATATCTCCTTATATATACCCCTCCATCACTCGCCTATATACGGATGAGCAGAGGAAGACAATCGTTAAGCAATTGAACCAATATGTACGCCGGAGCCTTAATGTAAGAGGGGAGTGGGGGGATTTTCGATGTACTTCTTTTCTAAGGCGGATCCAATGGATCGGAGTGAATTACTTCCTTCGCTGTATATCCCTTGATCAATGGAAGTTGTCACGGCGCCGTATTTCAATCCAAGAACTTGATTGATTCTAACTAAGTACCCCAAGAAATTGAGGAGATGACAATGCTGAACTTAATTGATAACAGTGCTTGAATGAGGTTCCCAGGAGCTTCATACCGAAAGGTGGATATCGCCTTTTTCCGAGGCGACGGCCGTGTAGCATTTCTCAGTGGTGGGAGAGGGGGAAACGGTGGAAAAGGCGTTTTTGGAGCTGTATATTTTGAGATTAAGGTCAGTTATCGTCTTTCCTTAAGGGCGAGGGACAGTTACAGCGAAGGTTTGCGTAGCCTATCATGGCATCTTTCTTCGCCATCGATGACGAGACCTTCTAGAACTCTTGTACGAGCCCTTAATATGGTATCCCACCAATATCTCCCGACAGATATCAACCTCCAAAAGTTCACCAACGGGAAGACACGCCAAGCCCATCTCATATTCCCCAGCCACGACTGTACGTTCGGGGAATGCGAATAGTCCCCGGCAAGATACTGTGCTAGTCTTCCGCGTTTGATGTTTGATCTTAGAATCTGTGATGAATTTGATGTGGAGGGGGAGTATCAGGTTCCTAGTTTGCATTAAGTCGATATCAGTGAGGCACGCGTCGGATATTGTGATATGACTGGTGGCGGCGAGCATATAAGGGAGGAAGGAAAGAGTCTCGAACCTTGAATTCAGGCTGCTACAACGTTGGTAATTGGGGGTCGGGTTAGGTTGTTGATCAGCATTCGAGCGATAAAGGCTTTGGTTGGACAATGGCAAAGGCCCGTGTAAGCATCGATGCTGTCATCCTTATAATCTTGGACGGAGGGGCTTTACAGACTACGTTCTTACGCAATAGCTGGACAAATCATCTAATCTGGAGTAAGTGAGAGAATCAATGGAAATGGCGGTGCGCGGATCTTACGTCATCGTGTGGCTAGTGGTGGGTGGCTTAATGCCGAGGTGATAATTTATCGAGTGAAAGCAAGACTACTTCATCTAGTCAACTTCTCTGCAGTCCCCATCTTCATCCATTATGGCTGCTCGAGAGAAGGAGTCTATGCCACCTTTTGCGCATTCCGTTGAACAATTTCCCCTTCTTTCAGAATCCCTCGATAGCGACCGTCATTCCATCCATCCTACATCTCCGCCCATTCTCACACGGCAGAACCAAAGCATTGCCGTCCAAGAGTCCTCTCACCCTCCAGAGTTCTTCGACAAGCATCTTCCTTCATCGGACCGTGCCTCTTCGTCCATTGATCATTCGAAGCTGCATCACAGTAACACTTCACTACCCCATCGTCCACTGATCCGCCAGCCATCAAGCAGAGTTTTAGATCACTCATCAGACCGTCAATCTTCTTCATCATTCTCATTTGGCGAGGACAGTGAGGCAGACTCTTGGACCATCGTGGACCCTGCCGCTCTCAATCCACCTTCTACCCCATCTCCTATCCACCCAGACCAACCTGCCGAATCTGTTGGCGCCTCTTTGCTATTGGGAGGAGAATCAACTCAGCGCTTGAGTGATATCGTGGAATTCTCTTTTCTTCACCCATCGCAAGGCTCCAGCCATTCCGATTTGCAGCAAGACCTTGTACCTTCAACCACCCCCATCATCCATCGAAATCTAGCTACTCAGTCCGCCGACAAATCTTTGCCTTCGACGCAACTATCACCCGACCACTCAGACAGTGCCTCCCTCGATCTCCCACCTCTTCACAACAAGCTCCAGCCACCGACTCATTTGACATCTGCCAATTCAGCTCCGGAGCCTCCTTCTAAGTCCGAACCTGTCCAGTCTGTTGATAGCTTCTCACCCGCCGAAGTTGCACCCTCGGAGCAATCACGATTCCCATCATCCAGCGTTTCTCTTGCTCAGTCGATCCACCGCCGTCTGTCGGACTCTACAGCGCACAGTCCAGGATTGCCATCGTCTCTCAGCGACCAAGATCAAGCGGCCGAATCTATCAAGCTCCATCCTCATTCACCCGGCTTCAGTCAAATCACTCTTCCGCAACGCGATCCCCCGCTGTCTTCCTTGATTTCTCACACAGACGCACGTTCACAAGCCGAGCAAGCTTTCAGAACCGCTCAGCATCATCCTATTTCAACAGTCCACAGTGCAACCCATTCATCGCTTTCGTTCGAGCAGCCTCAAAGTCCAGCTTCTGTGCCTCATCATCTTTCTAGCCGTGACTCAAAGCTCATTTCCACGCAAGGCTTCGCATCATCCTTATCAGCCTCCCGATCGACTCCAGGCTTACCATCCGAGCAAGACTCCAGTACCGCAGTAGAGCATCGTTCCCAAACAGCCAACGACTCACATCATCTATCGCCCACCACATCAAGTCGACCAGAGATCACTGCAACCGTGCCGCGTCAGCTTCCTGACAGTGACCCTGTCGAAACTCCCGGTGAGCTACCTATTAATCTCATTGCGCAATACATTGCTGACTTTCTGCCGGACCCATCACCAGATCGCTCACGAGCCGCAGAAATTTTGCGACAGAGTCCCTCCATCACTCACGATTCTGACGAGAGCAGCGGTGACATTTCTTCAAAGGACTTGGAGCTCGACTACGATTTCAGACCCAGTCCAGAGCCCAGCCTCCACGATATTTCATCCTCCGAAGACTCCTCAGAGGGTGAAGAAGGGCTCCAACGGGCATACGAGTTGGGAAGACAGGCGGGGATTAGAAGACGGAGAGCGGAGAAACGGAGAGCAAACATACGGAAGCGACAGCGACTTGAGTCTTCTCCGCCCTTGCAAGAAGAGATGCCTGTGAGCTGAATTCTGCCCTTTTACCTTGTTCTGCGGCTAATATCATCGTTATCGAACCAGGATCATCACAATCCCCAATGGGTTAAGGAACGACTTGAAGTTCACAACATGTATCAGGACTTAGGAGCCAAATTGGATGTGTTTCCCAAGTTCAAGGCGAGGGTACATAGAGTCATTTCGAGGCAACGGGTATCCGCCGCAACTCACCAGGAGTTTCTCAATTTCAGGAAGAAGCTAGAATTCTATCAGAATCAAAATGAGGACACGCTGCTAGCGATGCTTCTCCCTGCCATCATCAAGGAGAACCGAACTGTGCTGGTACCTAGTTCCGATTATTCACAGGGACAGATCGAGGACTCCATTCAATTCTTTGACTCTGGAGTTGTCTGCATCGTGAACCGCGAGTTCAAGAAGGGTTATCTGCCGTATCGCCAGGGCTTGAGTTTCATTGACCATGACCTTGTGGAGGCAATGACTAAGATGAAAGAACAGGGTATGTCGAATCCGAAGCCGGATCGAACGTATGGTCTACGTCGCGATAGATATGAGTTCCCGGCGTCAGTTCAGATGCCGGAGAAGATCAAGGAGTATTTGGAAATACTTCATGACTTGCACTTGCCGTTTTTGATAATCGAGGGCAAGTCAGGAGAGGGTAGTGCGCCAGAATCTCGTAATCAAGGCTGCCGAGGGGGTGCGTGTCTCAACCACCATCATCGAATACTACGCGCCGAATTGGGCTTCAAGGACAAGAGAAGTGGCCCTGACACGCATACTTTCGTCTTCTCCGGAACCTGTACGGACAACCAACTCAATGTGTGGGTTCACTGGGTAGAACTCCGTAAGGATGGCCCACCGATCTTCCGTATGTCGCTCCTTGAATCATTGGCACTTCTCAATGAGGAGCATTTCCGTAGGGCACGAATGGTGATGCACAATATTCTAGAATGGGGCTGTGGCCCCCGGTACAAGGGCCTCCTTGAATTGTACAAGAAGATCACCAAGTATGCCGGTGGTGAGGAGGAGCAGGAGGAGGGGACGGAGGAGGGAGAGGAGATGGTTGAGGATGATGAGGAGGAGAGTGATGAGGAGGAAGATGAGGAGACTGACGACGAGGAAGAGGATGACGGGCACAAGGGGAAGGGGCCAGCAAAGAAGCAGAAGACGGCACATTCTTAGTAGCGTCGGGGTGAGTACTGACATCGTGGTATCGAATAGATTAGTATTCACATTAAAGGTATCAGGCGTCGAGCAAATCAACATCAGGATACCCAGGAGGCGTTGTAGAATAGCATTGATGTTAGGCAATCACACAGAAGGAAATGCGATTGCATCGTCTTCCAATCATACACGCGTGTCCCATTAACTTTCAACCAATAATCAACGCAAGGTTGGCGGGGAATATAAATGCCAACTCCGTGGTCTTCGTGGTCTCCGTAAAGGAAGGATAGAAGACGACTTGGCAACTACTGTAAGGTCTCTGACAGTCCTTGAGTAAGTCCTTCCTTCTTCGAGACCGTAATCAGGATTATCAAGTGATACAACCTCAACTTCCTTTCTTTCAACCGTCTTCTCAATCAATCTTCGCCAACTAAAATGCGTTGCCATCGTAAAGCCGGGAATTCTGCTATCAACGGGTTCTTGCATTAGACTTACCGTCTACCTCCCGAACTGCGACCCTTTTCTTGATATCTCAACGGAACGCACGGTCTGGAAGGGCCCTTTGAGACATTTCTCGAGCACATTTCTTACTATAATTCTACTTGATACCATTAGCGTTGACTATCACCTCCACCTGGGAGCTGATCTTTACTGGATCTCATTTCTTGCCGGTCGGGTCGCTTGGGAGAAGCAAACATGCTTTATAGCGGTCCATTTTTTCGTCATTTACTACCTTTTATCATTGGAAGTGATACATTATCAGCAGCCATCTCGGGTTTTCTGAAATCCAAAATTTTCGAATCAGCTTACGACTTGTTCTAGACTTAAGACGAACTCAGTCTCTTATCCATCTCGATAATCAAATCACTACAATTCCCCCTCCTTATCGTTGCATCACTTTCGCACCCTCGTCGTCCGTCTAGGATAGGAATTACTCCCGCTCGTCCGCGTGGGACAGAGACTACTCCACCAGAAAGCCCCGGAGGTACGCTCCTTCGATATGGAAAACAACTAGCTTGGCTGATTCCACGCAGCATGGGACGTCCCAAGCCGATCGCCCACCCCTCGATATCCTAAACGCATCATAAAGCCCAACGTCGCGACCACGACTACCGCTACAGAAAGCCCAACGATCCAGAAGCGCGAAAGAGGTCGTCCACGGAAGAGTCAACCTGCTCCTCCTCGTCCACAAATCTCAGGCCAGCCATCCAATCCTACCTCCACTGGCTCAGCGCCATCTAAACCGGGTTTTGCGACCACGGATGCTGCAGCCGCTCTGCACGTCCAAGCGAATAGCAACGGCATGCAGATGAACATCCTCCTCATAATCGCTGGCATCAACAAGTTAGATGACGAACATGGGGCTCGCGTTAGAAGAGCAGCGGAGACTTTCCTTAACACGGTTCGCGATAATCATCGGTCACAGTACTAGTCTTTTTCTGGTGTCACAAGTACAAAGACGCTGAGGTTCCCCCGCACGCGATTGCTTTCAGTGGTGAAGCCAGCGATAGGCTCGGTAGAGCAGTAGGCGGTGGAATCGAGGGAGTTGGAAATGGGAAAAGGACGTTGAGATGGGAGGTCGTTGATTTGATTTTTTGGCTGTGGAGGAGACTGGGATTGTAGATTTGTATATGATAATAGCCAAGATTAGCTTGTATCCTGCACCGATCCAAGCCCGTTGTGGGGCACCATTGTGGTATGGAATCCCATTTGAAAGGAGACACAGCATTTGGATATGAGTGTCTTATACAAGACCTCAAATACGAAGCACAAATTTACAAGCGGTTGAAGATTCTTCAAGGAGTCGACATTCTAGTCTATCTCGACAATACTGACCTCGTCAAAAAGTGGTTTGGATACGGGAATTGCATTCTTCAGGCGGTGCGGTAGTCCAGGGATTGGATAGATTATAACCGGCGCAGGTTAGAGTCTTCAAAGACAAATGCCATCTCCTCGGAATCAAGCATGGGACTTAGAGGCTAGAAATCCGCTATGGAATAAGAATTGGCAAAAGCTGCGAAGCTAATAATGGTATACATAGAGCGTAAACACTGATCCTGTATCTTCACCTGATAGGAACCGTAAGGCTGCTGAAGGTGAGAAGGCCGCAAAGCTAGATGCGCCTAGGCTACGCGAACGAAACAGGATAAGAGATTAACCAGCTTCACAAAGCTTTGCTAGGCCAGTAAAAGCGGCCCTATCCGAAGTTATTAAAGCTAAGCCGAGCCAACAGTACTTCGAAGCGTCTTCCAGCGCGGCTCTAAAGACACCTGCGCCGCCGCCGCTTGACATCTTCTCGCCGGAAGGCTCTAAGCCGCCCGCCGCACGTCCAGAAGGAAGGGATACGCCGCCGCCAGCAGATACTGGTCCCGAATCAGCAAATACCAATGCTTCCGGCTCTGTAAGTAGGGCAAGTAAGAGACAACGAGGACGTCTCACCGGTAATCTACGGATGGAATAAATGCGTCAGTGAGGATTCCGGTACGTACTCCTTCAGCTCAGTCTAGATAGCAATCATTCCCGTATACCGTGCATGCGAAAAACCATAAACGTAATAGCGGAATAGGTCAAGTTTTTAATAGAAAGCGGGCTTTTATAGAACAGTACCTTTTTACGATATTGACACCCCAATTGTAAGGCTTTGGGGATAGGTCCATATCAGATTTCGTGGCATGGAATTCAATTTTCTCCGGGTGAGCGGGTGGATCTTGGCGAACAGATGGATTGATATACTCCACTATATATGTGCTCATATTTCGATTTGATGCTTTCAATTAAAGGTAATTCCGCTTCCGCTTACTCTACAGAGCCGGCCGAAAAGGGGGCATCGGATACTGATGGTAATTTCTTTAAGCTTTTTTCCCCTTTATCTCTCGGATTCTGTCCCTTTCCACTTCTCCTCGATTTTATCGTTTCTTCCGATTTCTTTATCCCTTTTCTTTCAACCTAGATTTCGTCCCTTGGTCTTATTGTTCGCGCATTCTTCCATCTTAGGCGATAGTATAAGGACGCGCGAGCTGTCGAGTCTCAGGCTTCTTCTAGTACCTTCTTTTCGCCTGAGTTCCCCTTGGGTTATAGTTGATAAAAGGGTTGTTTAAAACGATTTCTTTGTTATAAGTATCTCGAAGCGCTGCTCGGAAGAAAATCTATTTAAACCGTCTAACTCTCCGTGTATATTAATCTCCATCGCCTCCACAAAACCTCACTCCTACGATTACCCTTGAGAAAAAAGATTCATTGGACCTCCATGGCATCATCAGAAAACAAACCAGTTACTTCCCCCCTTGCTCTCCTTGATCCTCCTGGCAACGATGGTAATAATAGCAATGTAACAACACAACGAACCATGGAAGAAGAGAAACACTGGGCCCAGGAAACGATAACTTGGATGGCCGATAAACCCTGGGAGGAGATCGCTCGCCTCACATCCGGTCCTCGGCGCCGTATCGAAGGACAGGACTTAGTCGATCTCAGCAAGATCCGAAGGCACTACCGCACGCAGCCCGAGCGACAGGACTTGGAGATGTTTCTTCCGCTCTCGGTGAAGGAGTTGGAGGAGAAATTTTGCCGCAAGAGGAACGAGGAGCTTAGAAAGGAACTTAAAGATATAGAAGCTAGAGCGAAGACCGCTGAGGATAAATGCTTGGAACTTGAGAAGATGCTTGAAAATGTACAAAAGAAATGGGCCCTCAGCATGGATGAGATAATTAAACTCAAGTATGGAATAAATGGAGGAAAGGCTGGTGGGAATTCCTGGTGGTTTTTCGGAGCCTGAAGGTCTGGAGAATTCTAGAGCAGAGGAGTTCTGGTAGGATAGTTCTGGCTGGGCGTGGATCCAATTCAATATAGGAGCAAATATATCGAACGACAATTCGCCATTAAGGCGTATTTTGTCAAAGAATGCGTATTATTGAAGAGGGGTTCGAAGTCGAAAATTTTACTTGTATTAGAGTCTAGATTTCGATGTCTAGATTTCGATAACCAAACCATTTTTTCTTTCAACGCCGTATATCGGTAACTACAACGGTATATTCCACCCAATCCTAGATAGTATATTTAATCTTTATAATCTGCACTACCTTACCTTTCTATATTTTGTATAATCTGCGAGACTTCGTCTACGACGTAATCTGTCCGCTTTGCAGTTATTTTGCTCTCCCGGTTTTGCTCCTTGGTATTTCCTACGAGTCATTGACGGCATTACCTAAGCCGGTCATTGCACCGGTAGACCGATCAGGTCTATAAGAACCAGATGCAGCACACCCATAGAAACTTCAATTCATTGTTCTCTCCTTGAGGCTCTTCTACGCAATGGTTGGTTCCTTAGAGAACAAACACTATTGTAATATCACGCTTTGAACTTGGGACAATTACTTTGTGCCCAGAGTACAAAGCCTATTATCGGAACCAGCGTGCAAGTGTAGTCTACTGATATCTTCTTGGTTCGAGATAGAGAAAGGAACTCCGCGTAGGCAGATCTGGGTCTTCGAGTTCGTGAGAGAACGAATTAAATAAAGAAACGGATAAAGAATTTTCTACAAGGTTGGATTGGATGAATTTATACCTGAAAACCTTAAGTAATGATGTTGTACTCTATCTCGCCCCTGAATGTACACTCTGGAAATTTCCGAAAAGCAGCGAATCTACGAGGCTTACACATTGGATTTTAGAGTTCGCTAAATTGTCATGCCTGCCCAAACAGCGAACGATGTTTTGAATGTGGACGTAACAATGCTCGGAGGAATAACAGAGTGGCCGCTCTGTTATGTTAAGTATGGCTGGTCCCCAGGCGCAGAGACCCCGATACGAACCTGTTGCGGCCACATCTTTGGTTTAAACTGCTTGAAGAAGTGGGCGGCCACTTTCAATACACCGGAGACTGGTCCCCCGACTTGTCCGTCCTGCAGAGCAATTTTGCAAATCGGCGCAAATGATCAACAGAATGCACAACCGATACCTGCAACTCCAAACTCTGCGCCAGAAAATACTCGAGTAGCGCCAGCAGAACCAACAAATAACCGGCGTGGTATTACTCCAGCATCAGCCTCAAACCCAAGGTCAGAAATCGTTCAGCGGAACTCGGAACAGCACCGTGAAACGTTGTTTTCGCGGATGATTGACAGTCGTCGCCTCGCTCCCACATTGTCAAGTGAGGAGAAGATCGATGCATGGATCCAAGACTTTGAGATACTCCGGCATCGGCGTGTGACATCTGATCAGAAGCAATGGCTCCAGCGAACAGAGCATCTCTGGTTAGCGGTCATAAATGCTGTTCTCTCATCCCCAAACCGCGACACCGTCCGTGTACTTCTGGAATGGAAAAATCCGTACCATATTTACCTAGGACTATCCAGGTATAGCGAACGTCCCGCTGCTACGAGAGCGATAACGAATGTACGCATTCTGCAAGCTCAAGTCTCAGGGCTAATGCGATATCTTGAAGAGCATCTTGACCAAGCTAGTGATGTCGGTATAGATTGTATGGAATTCTCGATTTTGGCGGGGGATAGACCCGTCGGTGGATTCTGCTGGCTTGAGGACCATAAGCAACGGCTTAGGTCGTATCAATCTTCTGCTTGAATACTCTTACTGGAGGATTCTTATAGCTCTTGTCCAAACCCCATTGCTTTTTAGTAGAGGAGTCGTGCTGGATAGTTGGCAAAATAGAAAGGTTTATGGGAAATGCAATCAGGTCTTTCGCACAGTCGCAATCAAATAATAGCTGGATGAAAATATTAACAGTGATCTACTTCGAACTCTGTGAACTTGGCTAAGCAAAGCACCTTGTTTGACGATAACCTACGTTTTTGGGCCATGGATCTAGCGGACTCGACGAGATCTTCGTTCCCCCGTCACATCAAGCATAATTTGGACCGCGAGCAAGTAGAGAGGTTAAACAAGGTAAGAGCAGGAGTACTGTGGAAGATTGGAGCAATCTAAAACGGATTGACCATAAAGATTCAAAGGCTGGAAGAACTGACCAGTTAGGATACTTATCCGGTACCAGTATATATTGGACTGCTTTGACAAAAATATTGGCAACGATTGCTATAAAGCCGCCAGGATATCCCGGATTCGACGGGTAATAATAAGAAATCAAATACAATTTCCTCTACTTAAATGTTCTATCAAGTTAAAATCTAATATCTTGCTTAAAGGTAGAATAATCCGTTATTTCCTTCCCAAAAAAGAAGCCTATTTTCAGTATATACGTGTAAGTTCATTCGACCAATAGTTTCTTGGTTCGATTTAAATAAAGAAATTCCGCGAAGGAAGATCTAGGTAAAAGGAATCGTAACTATCGAAGATAAGGAGAAAAGATCAAGAAATTATTGCTAGGCTGTTGACGACAAAACCGTGTATAATTATCTACTAAACTCAAATCTTACTGCTACTTCGCTCCCGGTTTCGTAATCAACACTGATTCAAAGGCCAGTTTGTATTCAGGAATCCGTTGTAGCATACCATCTCTCCGATAATGCCTATCAATCTGGCAACGACGGCACCTCCTAAATATTTCGACCTGCACCACTTGGCTATCACTGACCTGGGAGATTCAACGGAATGCTCGCTCTGCCTGAAGAAATACGGTTGGAAAATATCAGATTCGGAGGTGCCGGTCCGAATATATTGCGGCCACATCTTTGGTCTTGAGTGTATGAAAGAATGGGCTTCCAGTCTGTTACCAAGAGATCCGACTTGCCCGTACTGTAGAGCGGTTCTCCCGAGAGTTATTGGGACAGGGAGTAGGCCGACACCTTTAGGGTCGCAGCGAGCCCAGATGCCGCCTGATGTACAGCGGATCACTACGCCGATACTTATTGCAAATCAAGATCCTTCGACAGAGGCTACTCAGCAGAGCATAAGTCAGCACCGAACAGCCTCCACGATTCGAGTCGAAGAAATAGAGATCGATAGGTGGGTAGAGAGCTTACAGAGGATCCGACTTGGTAGGCCCGTCACACCTAGCCAAAAGCAATGGCTACGGCGTACGGAACTTCTCTGGCTAGCTCTCTACGACGCTGCAGTTTCAGCCCCAACGATCCACACTGCCATGGTACTTTTGGCATGGAGTAACCCATATTTCGTTTACCTGATCGGGCAACGGGAGCGAGAAGGTAACAACGAGCTCAGATATTATCTCGAGCTCGGACTCACCGTAATGCTCGATGATACCGAGGTTATTGAAACTTCCTTTTCGAGGCCATGGCGCGCTCTCATGGGGCATATGGACCGAGGGGGGAGTTTGGTATTGAAGCTGAGGATTTTCCTAGACTCATATCACTCTCTAGATCTAAGGATTGGCTTCAAGACCACGTGCGACGGCTTCTGGGGTATCTTGATTCTCAACGGAACGCTTATATGATTTGACTTCAGTAGCGGGACGGTCCAAGGAAGAGTTTTTAGGTGATTGTTCTTGAAATATATAGCTGCATTGATGTTGTAATTGTATTTAAACTTATTTTTGTTCAAATTTCAATTCAAGTACAAACGATTGCAGAAAATTGATTAGGTATACTCCTTTAAGTTTTCTTCAAAAGCTGGCCAAGGTTTGATAATAGTATTCAATATTTTTAAATGCAATTGCTGAACGGATACAATAAACTTAATACGAATCAAAAAAAAATATTGAATAATATATTCAATTTTCTATATATTCAAATCTATTTAAAGAATTCAAAATTAGTGTAAAATATAACTTCCAATAGAGTAGGTACAGAAGAAAAAACTAAGAATCTAAATATCGAGCCGCAACGGCGCTACTCAGGAGAATCACCATATATGGATCACCTCCGGCATTAGGCCTGATATAGTGGTCGCCAGGCCAAATCCGGGTTCTCGTTCGGGTTAGCCCAAGCCAGCAGAAAGGACTAAGCCTAGAATAATTAGCGGCCAAAGAATCTTGGCAAGGCAGCACGAAGTACCTACCTCGATTGACTGGTCTAGCCAATTATTGGTCATTCTAGCACACCAGTAATTCTCAGCCTTGCGGACAGTGAAAACAAGGTTTTTAACATGAAGTTTCATGTTGAGAGATCATCTCTACTACTTTTTCCCAAAGGCTTTACTACAATACAGATCCCCACATGTAAAGCGATACTCGTGACTAAAACCTTGCTTGAAAGAATACCTACAAACAATGACGAATAACGGCACCGAAGTGGCTGCTGAGATGCTTGCTATAACAACGACTGGTAGGCAACTAGCACCCCGCTTCAGAGTATTGCTTCAAGCCCAGTTGCTTGATCCGATATTCGGAGACTTCGACGTTATTAACCTGATGCCCATTGAAACCTGGATTACGATGTTGGATTAGGGCAGTAAGCCTCGACCGTCGGCAATTTATACGCTTCGAAGATGTACAGCACTACCAGAGAGCCTCTCGTCACAGCTAGGAGACGGATCTACAAAATTCAAAATGTTAAAGGCAGGAATACGTTTATCGCTGGAGGAGAATAGAGCCACATTCAATGCTACTTTCAAAGCTTTCAGGAGCGCTGTTCTGCTTTCTCGGGAGATTTTGAGGGAGTGCGGTCGTCCCAATTTTCTGAATTAGATTTTTGGCTAACCCTTACAGATCAATGGATGACGACCTCCTGAAGGACGTCCACAGGCTCACTGCTCGACATGCTGATCAAGTCAGTCCTGCTATAGAAGTGGCAAAGCTATTCAATGCGACGATTAGCTATATCGTCGATACTAAGACCCAGAACTCATCTGATGGATCAAGACAAACTCCATGCTCACCCTGTTTATACGGTCGCAACAAGTCGGCACTCTTCTTCCCAGTCAGAGGCAAATTTGACGTCAACCCACGTACCAAATTAGTATCGGAAAATGCCTTAAAGAGAGCCGGTTTTGACGCCTTTGTTGAAACGGTTACCCCCACATTGGTCAATATGTCTGGAAAGAGGATTACGCTAGACAAGAGGATTAAGCTGAATTGGTACCTCGACAGTGACCAGGTTTCCTACACTGATAACTTTTGGGTTGTGAGGGATTTGGACTGTAATATTACGTTAGCGAGTTATTAGTTATAATCGTAAGAAATATAGCTGTATTTTGTCTGATCATTGACGCATACCGAAAGAGATCGAAGTTAAAAACGGTATTTAGTGGCAGCCCCGATGGATATATGCGAAGGCTCGGCTATAGTAATCGTGAAGTCGCAATAAATAGGAAGGTTAAAGCTGTCCTTCAGGAATTCCAACTCTTTGACAATGGAGAAATTGTAATTGAAAAAGGTTCGAGGTTTTCGACATCTGCAAAATTGCAGTATCGCTTTCTGCTCGAATGGAGAGGATATTGACATCTCTAGATTTAGGTAATACTTGAGAGAGATCTTGAATGGCTTCCTCGGTCCCCAGTATTTTCTTTGCCTTGTTTTCTTTCGCCTCGATATACTCGGTAAAATCTCTGTTGGTCAGGCGAAGCCGAGCTAGACTTCGACACACACGCCGAGCGGGCAATAGTCTAACGATTTTCAATATAGTAAAAGTTGGCAATAACGGAGCTGCTCCAGATCTACTGAAAGACGAAACAAGTACAGCGGACCCTTACAAGCAGGTTCGCTTATTAACAAACGATAGAGTGAGCCTCACTTACACCTGCCTTCAATCTCACAACCTCGCCACGACTTGCCTTGATGTCGGAAAAAATCATCAGCCAGGAATACGTTCGCTGGAGTTCTCACCTCCACTTCTACTGATGTGGTATTACATAGATATACTTCCGACCTTGCATGGGCCATGTACCCCGCTCACTGCACAAGGCAGCCAGCTATCAGCTGCATCTAGGAGGGGTAAGCAGATTCCCAGCAGGCCGAAAAGAGTTCAGACGGTAATCCGCCCACTACCCGGATATCGTCGGGACCGGATGTCTCTGATGCCACAGCGCAGAGAAGAGGCCGTGGAGGCAGATGTTGTCGCGCGAGTACGCGCGTAGTTCCAGATCTACACCAAACCGCCAAAGAGCATGCAAGAGCCAAGATTACAGCTACCGCGACGTGCATCATGCACTTTATCCACCTAATGCTCCAATTCAGTGGTACTTCAAACTTCTCCTCGCTTGGATTATTAATTCCCTCATTACTCAAGTACATATGCATTCAAAAGCGAAGTCAATTCTAACGAATAATCTTCACCGGCAGAACAGGGAGTTTAAAGCCCTCAGGTTTGTCCCAATACAATATAGCCGGATCTGGGTTTTTGGTGGCAGAGATGTGGTTAGGAACCTTGGTCACCCAAAGCTGAAGGTCGGTTTCCTTGGCCTGCAGCTCCGGCGCGGCGCACAGCAGAAAAGATAAGATGGCAACGCGAGGATTGTAGCAGTCCTCATTGTAACCCTTCCACGTGAAATCATCAAAGACCATGGTACCTCCCACGTCGAGCATCCGCCAGCAGAGCACTGCATCATGCAGCACATCCAAGGCAACGTGGGAAGCATCAATGTAAACGAAATCAAACCGGGCACCCTCTCTCCGGAGCGTCATCAAGGCGTCGTCGCTCGTCGCTTCCATCACGTGCAACTTCGAAACATGCTCGCATTGGGAAACGTTGGACCAGAAGCGGCTCTTCAGCGAAGTAAGCCCGTAGGTATCGCTGACGTCTCCTTGGTGCTCCATGCCGCCGGCGAAGGTGTCAATGACAGTCATGGTTGATTCGGGGTGGCTCAAAAGATTGTCCAGGATCCACGTGGTCGAGGCGCCTTCGAACGCGCCGACTTCCAGAACGCGAAGCTGCTGCCCGCGCAGCGATCTGGTGAGCTCTTCCCAGTCGGGGCGAACCTCCTCGAACCAAGGCTGCTGAAAGGAGAATCGGCTTCGGCGAGGGTCCTGGGGAGGACTCGAGGGGGTTACAGTCGAGCGGGTATCTGCGGTGGAGGACATGTTGCAGGTTGAGAGATGAAAGAAGATGGAAGCAGAAAATGGAAGAAAGAGCGGGGGAATAGGCAAGAAGTGCAAGCAACAGAAGTGATTGGAGCGGGTAGACCTGCTTTGCTTTGATCTGTGCGACAGCAGAGCTGCATTACATGGCCGCATATATGCACTGTCGTACAGATCATTACCTCCATTGGATGCCTCAACGTGAGAAAGACGAAGTGCGGGGTCAAGTAAAGCTCGGATAGGCGAAAGGAGATTACTGCACAAAATCTTTTACGAGTCGATGGTGTATACCTGTCAAACGAATGCGCTTGTGTATGAGTTTAATTAGCTCGTCGAAGAAATCCATGGAGAATGAAGAAAGAAGAAAACAGCCAAGAGTTGGTGTTGAAGCACAGATACCTATTTTGGCATAGTGAGGCTGAGTAGCCGCTGCTTGGCGTAATGCGCGCATGTGATTCGATAGAAGGAAAATAACTAATCAATATTCAAATGCATGAATGGAACCTTCCTAAGCACTTACAGCAATCTTCTCGTGCATGGCTCTAATGCATGGTTAGATGCGTTGCTGTACCCCTAGGACAATGACGACTGGCTTTACCACGGGCCCGATCTCCGCCTTCTTATCACCTTCATCTCCATTTGGGTTAAATCCCCACCCACTCGAGTATAGAATCTCTTGCACTGCCTTTTTCACCTTCGCCATGCTGACCACTCTGGACCATGTCTTCTCCGCCTGTCACGGCCGAGTTCCACCATGGTGCGTACACCATTCAACAAGCTGCAGCAAAACCACTTCCCCAGAGATTTCATCCTCGCACTGTGAGGTATATCAATCTTATGACTTGGGTTTTGTGGTTCTCTTATATTCTGTTCCAATTGAACTTCGCCCGCCTCCTCCAAAACGAAACACCGATTTTCCTCTGGCGCATGTGGACCTGTGTGTTGGCCGAAATCTGCCTGACGGTTCAGGAATCGGTGTTGGCCCTGGATATACTTCTATTCCAGTTTGCCGTACATGACGACAACCCCAGCCGCCCGAACTATCGACTGACCGGTACCTCGGCTCCGACCGTTGATGTCTTTGTCACGTGCTGCGGGGAGCCCCTTGATGTCATCGCCGATACTGTTGCAGCAGCGGGGGCACAAGATTATCCTCCGCAGCGAATGCGCGTTTTCATCCTGGACGATGGTCGTAGCGAGCAGCTCCGAGACGCCGCGGGCCGATGGAGTACGACGTCGGCGAAGAAGCACGGTCCCCAGATTCACTATCTCTCCAGGAAGCTGAAACCAGGTGCCAGCTCCCATTTCAAAGCTGGAAACCTTCGCTTTGGCCTTGAAGAGACCAAACGTCTGGGAGGGTCCGAGTTCGTCGCCTCTCTGGACGCTGATATGATTCCAGCACGCGACTGGTTGCGGAGATTGATCCCTCACATGATTCTTGATGGTGGCCTGGCTATGGCAAACATTCCACAGGTGGTCCTAGCAGACACTCTTTCAAATATCATTGGCTAACTCGGATTTCAGTACTACTACAACCTCCCGGACGACGACCCATTGGGCCAGCAAACCGACTTTGATATCTTATTCACCATCGTCGAACCTTTAAACGATCGCTTCGGCGCAGTAATGTGTACAGGGACTGGATTTGTCGTCCGAAGAAGCGCCCTCGAAGATATCGGAGGCTGGCCTTTCGCAGAAGCCGGAGAAGATCTCATGTGCTCCTCGACATTAAGCAATGCGGGTTGGAAGGTTGGCTTTGTTGGGGAAGCTTTGCAGCATGGACTTGCCCCGGCGTCCTTGCAGGCATACGTGAAGCAGAGAATACGCTGGGTACGCTACTTTTCCCGGCGGCGGTGCCGACTATCGACAAAATAGTTGACTTTTAACAGATTGACGCCGATATAGAAGTACATAAACGGTTCGGGTTCTATCTGCCTGGACTCTTGGAACCAACTTCAAAGATGCCTTGGGGTCTCAGATTCGTGGGGATATCCATGGCCATAAGGAACTACGCTTCAATAACGAACATTTTATCTTTGATTCTCCTACCCATAGCCACCTTTCCCTCCCAAATGAATAGACATGGTTCTATCGTTTCCGACGAGCACTCCGGCTCTTGGTCTTGGCTGCGGAGCCTGTTCCTGGTAGCATACCTAGCCCGCAAGCTAAACAACTTCGTCCTGTATCATAATGTAGGGCTTCAACGTCTGGCCATTCTACAAAGCGTGGATATATGGTGTGCGCCTTGTAAGTTCAAACCCCGCACTCCCTCCGCCAAAACATTCTCCGAGCAGACACCAACCGCAAGACCCCCCCCCCTCTCTCTCTCTCCCATATCCTCGCTAACAAGCCCCCCCTTCACCCAGACGCCGCAACCCGCAGCATCCTCTCCCTCCTCCCCTCCGCCTTAAACCCAATAGTCTTCCAATCCAGCGGCACCATCCTCTCCCCCACCAACGAGCGCTCCCTCCACCACCGCACCCCTCTCCCCTACCGCCTCCTAACACCCTCCCTCCTTTTCAACCTCCTCTACATAATCTACGCTTCCATCCCTTTCCTCCTGCACCTGACAGCGCCCGCGCACGTTGTTACTACGACCCCGCCTCCAACCGCCGATAATAATCACGATACTACTACCTCTACTCCCCCAAACCGCGGAATAATATTCCTATTCCCAGGCGCGCTGATAAAACTGCTCGTTTCCATCTATAGAGTCTCCGTGCCGCTGAGGTATATGCTCGAGCCGCCGAGTGTGCCGGAGAGGGAGGAGTTGATGGAGGTGGATGGGAGGGGGGGGAGGCGGCCGAGGAAGAGGATAGGTTTGGAAAAGGGGGGTGAGGGTAGGAGGGGTATTGGTGTGTCGGAGGTGGATGTGGCGGAGATGCTTCTGATTTGGTGGTGTTATTTTCGGTAGTGCGTGGAGCGGATGAGGCTGTGGGGTTGGAGCGACGGCAAGCCGGGGGGGCGGGGAGGGAGGGCTGATGGAGAAGGTCAGAGGGGAAAATGGCGAGAGAGCTGCAGCCTTGTTTATTTGTTCCCACCTGGAATTGTTGATATTGCTCGTCCATGTCTATATACTCTGCCATGGATGATGGCCTTTTGAACGGTCTTTCTTTCCCATTTTGGTATTTTAATAGCAGAGTAAGGAAAAATCTTTACTGGGTAGGAATACGGAAGGGGAAGGAGATAGGATCCGAGGGGTACGACGCATGTTGATCTAGTCAAGATATATATACCAGTAGCGAAAATCGCAATTATTAGAAATCCGCAATAATATGATCTAATAACTCTCCGGAAACCACGCTTTTTTCCAGTTGATTCTCGGCCAAACCCCCCACCTCAATCAAGTCCGCCCACATTCTTCTTCTCCACCGCTTCCGTTATCCCTCCTCCTCCTCTCTCCGTTCCCATTCTTGCTCAATGTAAAAAGCTTGCGATTCCTGCAAAGTCCATGTCCTCCGGTAACGAACAGGGTCAAAATTAACAAAATAGAGCTCAAAAAACCCATAACAACCGCCATAACCGGCCAGCCAAACCGCGCTCGAATAAAGCCAGCATAGAGCGGTCCCACCATCGAGCCCCCCGCAAACGCACAGCTGAGAAGCCCATAAGCTTGAGCGTTAGCCCCGTGAGGACCGAAGATCCCAGGGCTTGCAGACTCGATTTCTTGCACCGCGGAGGAGATTTCCTTGATAAAGGCCGGGTTCAAGAGAGTGACCGAACTCCCGATCGAAGCACTCAGCAGCCCGAGCTTTATAAAAGGTGAGGTCACGCCCGGGTGGATCAGCCGTAGGAGAACCAAGGTCGGTGTCAGTAGCAAGAGGCCACTTGCAGCGGGCAGCTTTGTGCCGAATCGATCTGTTAGCGCTCCGGTGATGGGCGATAGTAGCGCAGGTAGTGCTAGGATCAGAAACAAGCAGGCGGATTGTGTGGCATTGAAGCCGAAAATGTCATGGACATAAACGGGCAGGACGCTGTTGAAGCCTGTCGTGAAGCTATTTACCGTGAATAGACATACAACGGCAACCAAAAAGCGTGGCGAAGAAAGCAGGATTAGACTGGAAGAGCCGTCGCCCGACCTTGGCTGCGCTTTTGGCAGAAGAGATTCCGTCTCCGTTAAAATTCTTTGCGATCCATGTAGATCTGCATTCGGAAACCGATGACTCTTGCTCGTATCTTGGCCTGCTGCTGGGACGAAGCCTCTGCCATCGGTACCGTAAGTAATATTGCCAGTCACGTCCACCGATAGCGACGTCAAGTTAGGAGATTCCACAGGATGTGACTCGAAAGATACACGCTTTTCAACGATAACTGCAAAACGCAGGGCGATGTCGAGACCAATCATAGCAAACGCCGGAAGGAAAACGGAAAAATAGCCTTCATGGTTGTATATGAAACCTCCGGCCACGGGGCCCAAGAGAACACCTACAGTAATACTCATGCTGGTGTATCCTGAGGCCTTGCCCATCCCATCGTTCCCAACGGTATCAACGAGAAGTGCACTGCCAATTGTGAAAACGACGGCGCTTGATAGCCCTTGCAAGAGACGTGCTAAAAGGAGAATATATATTGTGGTTCCGAGGGCAAAGCAAAGGGTGGATGTTCCCAATATCACCAGGCCGAAGACGAAAGGTGTCTGTCGACTTGGACTCTTATCTCCAATCCAAGCAAGAAACACTAAGGATATTCGTCACGTTAGCCTGAACAGTGGTCGTCTACTGTACTGCCCATCCGTGCATTCAATTTGGTCAAAAATTGGAAACCAGAAAGGTACGTCTCTTGGAGCACGAAAGCACACGGCAACCTGGGAAATAATGAAAGTGTAACGTACGCGATCCAAGCATCTGAGCTCCACCAAACGAGGCCAGCAGAACAGAATTCCACCTCTGCACATCCTCCTGCGCAAACCCAACGCGCTCCGAGAGAGCATAGGGGAGCACAGGAAGGATGAGATTTGCCAAGAACATGTCCGTGAGCATGGCAACGCACACCACGAAAGTTATGAAGGCTTTAGAGGACCGGAACTTGTGGGTGACCATTGTAAGGGTGTGCTGGGAAACGTACAGGATTGTTGTGTGGGAGGGGACAAGTGATTCGTTTCAACAACAGCGGTAGGTACAACCAGCCCCCCCCGCACTTCGTGGAATAAGAAACCGACCTGCGTCATCTAACAGCATGGCGAGGTCAATTGACTTTCTTGCCGGGCATGACCGGAGACGCGAATCTGTAAGTTTATCTTCGGCTGAGCACGAACCAGCTCATTGGCGCTAATAGCGCGGAAATCCGGACAAAATGGACTGGACCGCATAGGTAGTAGGGTAAGGGCTCCTCCTCACCCACAGCCAGCCAGTATACACGGAAATCTCCCACCGCCACAGCTTCTCGAAAGCCACGTCGGGGAGAATTCGGGCTGCATCTGCTGTGCAAGACCAGCGGGACTTTTTAACCAATGCCACACGCGCTGGGGTTTAGAGAAGTGCAAAATAGGCATTAGCCTAGGGTATCGTGAGTGACTGAATCAGTATATTGAAAACCAGGTCAGACCACCTGAATAGCAGTGCCAATTCTCAAAAGGGCCCTAGATCTGTGGCGACTGGAGACACCTGGCCCCCGTCAGTATTCCTTTACTGCAAATGCTAGAGGAGTGAGGACCTACGACCGATAAAATCAAGAACGGCAAGTCGTGGATAATGGTTGATCTCCGAAACTTTAGGCAAGTTGAGGCGAGCCTAGTATCGGCCGCTCAATCGCTAAATGGTGGACTTCCAGTCGGGATACTGCTCTCAGCTGGCAGCAGGAGGAGAGTTTTGGGTCAGACGTTTAGTAATAGGTATCTTGAAGTCTCGAATTATCCTCTTATCCTACCTTATCCTTTATCGCAGAGTCATCCTCCTTCTTCAGTCCACACCAACCAATCATCCTCCCAAAATCCTCATCAGTACCCACGTACTCCCCATACCGATTAGGTTCATCCATCCCACCGACCCACTCCTGATGCTGCAAATCGTCTTCGTATTCTTGTGGATCGTACCCGAGGTGCTTCTCAAAAGTGGTGTTGTGATATCAGTCTAGCTGGTCTTCCCACCATTCCATTACTTTTGACTTTGCTCTTTCTTGCTTGAGGCCCTTTGCACGAACGAGCTCGTGGCGCTTGAATTCGGCCACCGTACGGCAGTTTTTGGAAGAGCATTTGATGTCGGCCAGAGCAAGTGGGGGAGAGTTGACTGTGCTTGAGGATGATTTACTTGGTCCGGTTAAGATCTCGATGAGGCACGTGCAAGGGATCTCGTTCAAGTCGTCCGAATCCTGCTTGAGTCGTTTGGATGGTGGAGCGCTGCTATAGTACGCAGGCGGAGGGTCGTCTTTTTCGTTTTCGCAATCCGACGAAGATTTCCTACCCTTGTTGCCAGCATTCCAAACAGGCCTTGAATTATCGCAGCAATCCACTTCAGCGTCATCAGGACGGCGACGTTTCGGACTTTGGCTCTTCTTCCGCGTCCCTGGGATAGGAAATCTCTCTACGGCCCACGCGCCGCCAATTTTGTCGCCGGCTGGGTTCTCGGTACCGACGGATTGCCCAATCAACCATTTTTTTTGATAGTTGTTCACGAATAGAAGGAGGAGGTAAAAGACAGCCCTTGCGAATCCAGCTAGAAGATAGTATGAATTCACACCGTGCAGTGACCGCAACTCGACGTTATAGTGTTGAGAACCCATCTCTTCAGGCGTGTCCAGGTAGATGAAGCACCATCTAGTGTGTAATGTTCCGGGCACTTTCTTGGGGACGATGGTCCATCTAAAAGAATCATAGGCAGTGTGAATATCTTGGCGTAAGACGAAAAGGTTGGCTGAATTCTCTGTTGAACTGTTGTCACAGCTGTACTGGCCCATATCATTCTTCGCAAACCATTCATTGTCTTTGGTAGGTATGATATGAGGAACTTCAAATACCCCCGAGGTGCCGGTCAATCGACAAGACCCGTCCCGTGATCGGACTTCGTATGCTATTGCCGAAATTGCGCGCGAGGTAAACTGGTAATAGCCTCGGGGGATAAGTGGCCAGCAGTCTGGGAAGTTTTCGTGTGGGAACAGCCAGTCTTAGAAGGATGGGACAATAGGGTACGGTGATGGTAGCGCACAGGATGGGCAAACTGGTGATGCGCCTGCTTAGGCCGGACCTATAGTACCATCCACACATTAGCTTTGCGATGCTATCCGAGAGACTTCACTCACTAGGAGGCTGTTGTAGACGTGGGTGGGGATGGAAGTAGTAGCGGCGGCCTTGCAGAGCGTGGTGGAGATCGTCTGTTATTGGGGGTCCAGCGGCTGTGGTAGAGAGATATCCCTGGAAGCTGTTGTTCGCTACGATGGCACAGGCGGTTAATGCGATAAGATGATGAAGACCTCCGCCTGCTCTGTCGTATGCTGGAAAGCGAAAGAGAAGATTTGAATTGCCTGGCATTCCAGGATGGCGAAGCTCAATGGTGCAATTGGCAGGAAAGTTGGGCCATCGGGGCTGCTCGTAACATGGATCTATTGTGCTCCAATCGTGCAGAGTATGTGCCGTTCCAACCATGGTAGGAAAGAAGGGAACGAGGAATGTCGCAATGTTGCTGTCTCTAAGAAGAAAGACGAGGAAAATCTTAAGGTAAATAAAGTTTGTCGATCCCCCACCAGCTTCGGATTTGAGGGCTTATATCCGGCTGCCAAGCTTTTACATAGCATAAACCGATGCATGCATCGCTCATACTCTTATTGAGAAAATGAGACAACTAGGTGCTAGTAACGTAATATACACAGCTACTGATTCGCATCTTTTCGGCGTCGGCATGGTGCAGTTGTTTTGTTACCTCTTTCTACAACCGCCCTCTTGAGAGAGGAATATAGCGGCAGCGAAAAAAGTAAGAATAAGGTCGCGCGGGGACAATGGCTTTACGGAGCAACAATCAATCATTCTTCGCCAGCGCCAGAATCATATCTTAAAGAGCAAAAATTATCTACACAATGAAAGCCGCGAGCAATTCTTCATTCAAGTAAGGATGGGATTCTATCTACCGGTGAAAGGCAGCGCATGATGTCGAGTTCCTCGCGGCGATTTTTCCACCGGGAAATTCAAAAGCTGAGATTTCCTCGTGGCGATTAGTGCTGGTGAGAATTATGCGAAGTAGCGGCTCTGTGGAGAAGGCAGGGAGAAGGTTAAGTAGAGGAGAACACGATGCGTGTCATCGATGCATGGGTCTGTCTCTCATTCTTTCGAGGGGTAGTCAAAGTAATGAGATAAGAAGGCGCTTTTTGAATACMCCCCCTCCAGTTCTTGTCCATTCGCCAATTCAGCCATACTAACGTGATCTCCATACACAAGACTGAGTATCCTCTAATTCCTCGACCTCTTCCACTTCATCGTCTTCTTTCGCTGCGTCCTCGGTATCTAATCATCGTCGGTGGTTTTGGTCCATTTCACCTCCTTCAGCTGTTGCTCCCATAACGCTCGTATCAGGCCTTCTTTGGAATATTCTTCCGTATAACCATCCTGTCACTTGAGCCACATCGAAAATTCTCCTCAGGAAACCCGCCAATGGCTAACCTCATGTCAATGACGTAGACTGGTTTCCATATATCCATCAGTCTCCTTCTCCAACCGCGGGATCAAGACCTTATCCCATCCATCTACTCTCCTGTACATGCCTTCACCGCCAAGCGGTAAATCAAGCTGTCTCATCAGCTGTCTTCCTGCATCTGTTGAGAATTTCCACCAAGCTGTATACCGCCTCTTATGAAAGACAGTCACACCCCTCTGGCATGGACTAATATTACCATGAAGCCAGCTATCTTGAATCCCATGCTCACTATGAGAGACTGAGACATTAACTCCCATGAGCAGAGAATGTTGTGACGGCAGGGATTGTTGACCAGGCTTGTGTATTAAGTATGTTGGCCAACAGCGGCTCTGTGCCAAACCGTCCAGCTCATGTAAATGCACACCTGATTAGTATCCGTACCGTAGGAACTCCATGCTATCCCGCATCCTGACCTGCGCCTGAACAACTCTGCCAGCCAGCACCTCAAGTGAGCTCTATACCCTCGTTATCGTCACTCTCAGCATCTTTAACTTCAATAGCCGACAGTCGAGAACGCCCAGGTTCCCAGCCCAAGCCTCCAACTCCGAATTTAGCTCCACCTAATCCTCCTACAAGCTCTAACTCGTCGCCTCCAACTACTCGTCCTTCAACGTCTATAACCTCGCACAAGGTCAGAAAAGTTTCTTTGAGTGGCACACAGATCATGCCAGGCCGGGGTGATGCAATATACCCATTGTATCGTCAACTCGTGGGATATTGGGATGGAGTATTGAAATCCATTGTCCAAGTATCGGCTTATTACCGTGAGAGTATTGATATTCTTTGGAACTGTGATCATGCTATTGGCAATGTAGTTCGACGACATCGCGTTGGTTGCTGGTTGTTGAATTGGGATGCTCCTGCAAACCCTTCCCCGTACTTTATTGGAGTTGATGTGATAAGAAGGAATGCTTGCAGCTGCCTCTGGGGATTGCGATGATTGCTGTCACACTCAGGCAGTATACTGGAGACTCAATTATATAAGGGCAGAGGAGGTTGACACAAGTGACCTGGAGATAGAGAAGGCAGTCGACATCAATGGACGCCATAAATTCTCGAGGGCCAGGCAAGCAGATAAGAGAGGGACAAGAGCGGCCTCGGTCATTTCCAAATGAAGTACCAATCCGTCCCAGTGGCTTTAATGTTATTGCCAAATATCAGCATCGTTCCTCGACTCTGCAACGGAGCACCCACTTGCTTCCATGAGTGGATCCCATAGCCAGGTTCAGGAACCAAGTACCGGTCTTCACATTGTGATCCAGTTAAGACACTTCAAACGTTGATGTAAGGGGAGGGGCGCTCTTCGACAAGGTGTATGCTCGACGTGGTTAGTCCGATGATTTAGCGCTGGCGAACCGGAGACGAAAGGAAGGAGAGCTTAGGGATTGCTTGGAAGCACCGATACTGCAAAAGTTAGCGTTGAACAGTTACAGGCAGGACAAGACTCCTACCAGTTCCACAGCCGGACCTAGAATGACATGGCGACTTTCGACAAGCGTAGGTATAGTGTTGTTTGTAGAAACTCATTGAATGAGAGCAAAGTGTATTGGACGCAGTGCTTTCTTCCAGTCTCAAGCCTGTTCACAGCTGCTCTGGATGTCATCCATTTCCGGTACTTGGACAATTCTTGCTAGCCCTTCTTTCTCAATGGTATCGATAGCTGGCAGCCGAGATTGAGAGAACGATCTTGCAACTCAGACGGTCGACGAGGTAGGAATGCGTAGTATTCTTGCTGCGAAGTGAAGTCGAGAACATCTGACAGTATTTGGTTCAAAAACAGGCTGGATGATGATGTAGAATCGTGTATTAATGTCTGATTCCTTCTCTGGGCTCGAACAGTACCTACCATACTCTTGCGGTGCTCACGATGGCAGTCGCGAGCGATTCAGTTTTGTGGAGGAAGGAGCTTCCATCCATTCTTTAGACATTCGTCGTTGGATGTGGGCTTGGCGTAATGCGAATGACCCCAAACCTTTCAATACTATCTCATCCCTTGCTATGGCACTGAAGATAGGGGTTGCCGAGACCATACCGCCTTAGTTCCAAGTCGAAAGACTCTACACGTGATCCTTTGTCAAGTCAGTCTTTTTAATCCAAGATATAGGCTATATCATACACGTATTATCAGCTACTAGCATCTCGAAGTATCGAAATATTGATATTAGGAGCATCCTGACTAAAACACACAAAGGATATGCGCCAAGCATTTTGATGCCACAAGTAGCAGGGGATGAGATAAGAGCAACGGAACAAGTCGGGCGCCTTTGCGTTTACTGGTGTTTTTGATATACCCGTAATGGAGTTACAGATACAGAATGAGATTTAGCACTGACACTGACGAACTCACCCCTGAGAAAGCATGGAAGTCGATTGATCAGGATTCATCTAATGTCTCGGCGTTACCACCATTCCCATTGTCAATACTTACGTGGGAATCTGTTCAGGGAATTTAAGATTGCAACTTTTTCCACCTGTCGTCTGAGTACACTGAAGCCCTTGCACGTCTTAAGTACGATCTATCAAGGATCCTTTCAACGGCGTCTGTCGCCGCGCCAATGGAAATACTGTCTCCATGGGCCAATAGTCGTTGTCAAGACACCGCTCCACCTGGTAGGTGCAAGTAGTCATACTTGCCGGAATATTCTCGACTCTTTGGAATTCGACCACTTTTGTTACACAGCTCCCACAATGCTCCACCTGGTTTTCACAGTATCCACATTTCGACTCTGGATATTGATGTATCATCTGGTGACGGGAGAGATCTTCGATAGCGCCTTGCAGGTTCTTATGTGGGCACAGGAGCCTTGGGACAGACAATGGCGGTTCGCTAGGATAAGTAAGTGGTCTGGAAGGATAGGTGTGGCGGTATTTGAGTAGAACACCTAGACTACCGGGCTCGGGATCGTGCCTAGGGATGCGTGTGAAGGGAATATCGCGCGATTCATTGCCAGGACCCGACGAAAGCCAAGTACCATCGTACAGGAAAAATCGGACGCACACGTCAATCTCGATTGGGCCGTAAGAATGTCGGCACTCGTGAACCAAGTAATCCGCCTTTGGGTGTCCGCTGCTCCCCGGGTAGTAGAGAAGTTGGGCAAGCTTGGTTTCGAGCTGCAGCTTCTGGCCGATGGTCAGCTTGATACAGGGACATATATCCACGATGCCGGATGGCCGGAAAGGGGCACGTTTCCCGATGCACAGGCTCCCTCTGCCATGTCGGCAGCTTCGATATTCTGGGGCGTTAGCTCTATAGTAGCTGTCAAGCCAGGGTACAATGGATCTTTCGTACGCGGCAAACATCTCCTTCGGATGGAGGACAAGACATTCGGAACATCGGAGCCACGTCCCCTTCAAATCTCGTTCTAGCAACGTAAGGAACTCCCATCTCCTGGAATGATAGAGGTCAGGCTTGCTCATCGGTATCGACTGAATATTAGCCGGTTGTTCGCGCGGGAGCTTGAGTGCTTCAAAAGGCGTCGACGAGGACTGAAGGGTGAATAGAGTCTTGCAGGTGAGAACGATGGAGGCACGGGAAGCATCTGGGAGCTCCTGGATAATAAGCAACTGGAGTTCCGTAGGTAAATTTAGGAAGGGCGAAGTTCGCCCGTTGTTCAGCATCAATCCGTAGAGACGTCTACACCCAGACCCAAAGGCCACAACGCTTCGGAAGAGGGTTTTCAACGAAGGCATATTCATGAGATCCTCAACATCGGTTTCACGAACCAAAAGAATGACAGGGGATTCTGAAAGATATATTTAATCAGGATGAAAGGAGATGCAGGATAATCATGAAGAGAAATTATTAGCAGTAGAAAGATTGTTATATTTTGTGAGATTAAACGCAAATTCGCTCAAATAATTACCTAAGCTCATCCCCTTTTTACGGTTTAGCGCTGGCACGATTTTTTTCGCATCCATGCACCCCCAAGCTGCTCGCCGCCGCACACCCGAGCCCTTGCCGCCGCACCCCCCGGCCATATCCTCCATACCAGCGCCCAATATACTATAGTGGCCTATATTTTATTCGAAGCTGATATTATCACCAATGTCATCATCACTTATATTAGCGACAGGCCGGACTTCTAATTTGCCGGCTTATATATGCAATAAAACAGATAACACGAAAGCCATGGGCAAAATCGTGGATTTGGTAGATTGGGATTAAAGCGCATGGTGCAATCAAAAACAAATCATATATAACCACTTTGGAGAACTGGCAAGGGGAAATCATTCGTTCGAGGATGGGTACCGGTTGATGAGTGGTACGTACATTAAAAGTGTTCCTTAGGTATAATTATTGTGGCATTGATATGCAGCGATGGGTCCTGCTTTCTTTTTCCGTTTTTTCTTTTTCCTTTTGTGTCTATGCAAATGGTCTCCCATCCGTCCCTCCTACTGAACTCGCGGGCGTTTGTACTTGCTTCGCTGTTGCTCTGCCCCTTTGCCGAAAGAGTGGATGTATAGTCTAATAGTAGATTTCAGTGTTGATAAACTAGTCAAGAGAACACCTTGAGCTGGAACTGTAAGACTTCAAGATTTTTGTACGACTATGGCGATATTTTACTGGAGAACTTCATTTCGCAGTGGTATAATATGTATATATATATTATAAGCGATTGAAACAGCTCTTAGGACTCAATTATCAGCAACATTTTCCTCGTATTCATAGTCAGTCGTACATATAGCTTGTTAAATATACGCGGACTTCGAAATACCAGATCCCACCCACCTTAATTCACTACATCTCTCAATTCTAGCCCTCAAGAAATCAAGGCACAACAGTAGGCACCGGATCCGGAAAACTCGTCGCCTGAGCCGCCGTATCATCAAACGGCAAATAAAAATCCCCCGTCGCCTGCGCCTGCCACCTCTTCACCTCACTCCTCGCCGGCACCATAATATCCACCGTCCCATCCCCCGTCCAATCGATCCCCTTCCCCACAGCCTCCAACCGGCCCTCAATCCCCGCCCACCCAATACTATTCCTATTCACCCCAAGCATCCCTCCATTCTGCGCATTCCCCACGCATTGGCTGAACCAAAGCCCATGCTCCCCGCGATTAGCACCGAGTTTGGCGATTTTTGATGCGGTGTAGAAAGCAGCTGTTTCGGTGCCACCGGGCCCGCACGCGCAGGGGATTAGAGGAGGGGTGCCCGCGCCGCTGCAGCCGGAGGTGCGGGTGTTGCGGTCGTCGGATTGGCAGCCCCAGTGGTTGTAGCCGGCGTCGCAGACGGGGATAGTCCATTCCCCCGCGACGTTACCGGCGAGACCGGCGATGGATTCGAGGTTGGAGCCGAGGACTTCTTGCTCGACGATGGAGTCGTATTGCGGGATGTTTTGGGGGGTTGTGGGTGCGCTGCCGGATCCGAGGGCGCGGTAGGCGGTAGCGGAGGCGTGGATGATGCCCTGGGTAGAATCTTGGGTTAGTGGGTGATATATGGAGCTTCTGGGTAAGAGAGAGACGGGATTAAAGGATGGGTAAGGAAGAATCAGACGTACGATAGGATCGATGTTGTACTGTTTCAGGCTCTCAATTCCATAGGGAGCCGTGAGGTAATCGCCCTCGTCATCGTCGAAACTGTACAGGTAGAGGTAGTATACACCTCCATCGGCACAATATTTCAAAGACTGTGGACCGACCAAATCGGCATTGCAGCGCGCATGAGTGGTATCATCGTCGAGATTTGTAAAGGTGATACTGCGGAAAGACTGGGGTCAGTATACTCTTCTTGGTAGAATAGAAGAACCTGGAACATGGAACTTCGGCTCTAAATTGCAACTTGTCTGAGTAGGAGATAAAAGAATTCATTAAGATAGGGGATACAAGAGGAGAGACATCTTCAGAGTTCATTAGGTGGCATTCAGAAAAATACTTACTACGTCGCATACTGTGCCCAGATATTGTTGATAACTCTAGCTGCAATATCGGTGCTCCAGAACTGCTGAAGAGACGAGAGCGTATAGTTCTGGGCTTGAATGTATCTACCGCCCTGAAGGAACGCCATGAGGTCCGTAGCACCACTGGCGCCATCGCCGTCGTAGAACATATGATCATTGAATCTCTCGATTAGAGAAGACGTGTTAGTTCCGATGGCCACGACGGTCTCATCACAAGCGGCAAGCTGCTGGGGAAATTCCGATTCCTCGGCAGTAAGGCGTTCCCAGATCGAGTTGGCTGTGTTGAGAATGGTCCCAGGGACAATGTAGCTGAGATCAGCGTAGTTCTTCTTCGCGGTCTGGGCAGCAGCGCTGGCGAGCGTGGCTGGTTCCAAGGCACTGTCAGCCGCACGCAACTCCCCCGCGAAGCTCTCGACTCCCTCGGCGGCGGCAAAAGTGTACAGTTCAGGAGCAAAGACACCGGCAATAAGGACCAGGCCTGCTAGACCACCGAGGATGGTCTGCAAAACGGTCTGTTGCATATCTTTGGGCTTCGTGAAGGTTTGTGACACCCCCGGGCAAAACCCCTGATTGTTCGTCACTCCTGTAAGGAAGGAACCCTAGCTTAGATTAGCATGAATGCAATGCCCATGACTGTATACCCTTGAGACGTCGACGTACATAGAGATCGTTCAAATTCTGGTGTGCATTGATTATTCCATACCATGCGAGGTAAGCCCACCTGGGCAGGGTCGCTGCGTGCTGACAAGGGTCGTCGGGTGGAGCACAGAGACCGGAGTTGATGGTGCATTTGAATTCCTGCACGTTGGCGATACGATAGATAAGTTGTTGTGCAAGCCCATGAGCCGAGGTACCGACACTGGTATCAGGAGCAGGGAGCTGAGGACCTGGCTGGCAGCGGTCTATGGATCCTGGCTCTCTGCCAGAGGTCCACCATTTCATGAGTTCATTGTCGACATCTGCATCTTTCCAGTTGGCGGCCGTGGTCTCCCATGCAGGGTCGTTCGGCTTGCAGGAAGTGGCGCTTGGGTTACTGGGCGCTTCTGTGCACGTGTAAGACCCCGCGAATCCAGAGGTCGCGGCACTGGCTAGTGAGCTTGTGGCAGCAGTCTGCTGGGTGCTTGGCTGTTGGGTGGAGGTGGCAGCGCCAACGGAACCAGAAGGAGAAGCCAGAGAGGGGAATGATAAGACAGGAGGATTTGGAAGCGACACGCTTGGAAGGGGAGGCGGTGGGGGAATGGAAGGGATCGAAATGATAGGGGGAGATGGGAATGTGGGGTTTGGGACCGGAGGTAGTGAAGGAATAGGTGGTATTGAGACGGGTGGAGGGGCTGGAAACGATGGGAGAGGTACGATGGAGGTGCCCCCTTGCCGTTTCTCATTTGCAGGTAGTCCTTTCACCCCAATCGATACGAGCAATGACCATGCCAAAGGCGGCCCAAGATATGAACGATGAAAATTGACCATGATAAAGGTGATACAGAAGCAGGTGGGATATCCAAAGACGCAAACTCGCACCGCTTGATGAAGATTGTATTCCTCTTAGAGTAGCCATCTGTTGATGACTTCTTATAGTATGCATACCAGAGATATTGGATTGCATCGTCAGCGTCCATAATCGAACTCGTACTGCCAATTGTGGCACGTACGCGACCGTCGTAGCCATGACGCACATGTCGTGGGAGCCACAGATACTGTTTCCATAATCATGAAGACCAGATACAGGATAGTGCCTCGCGCAGGGACGGGATTCATGGACCAGCTGAGAGTGGACTGAGTAGCTTGTTTCAAATGACGGGCTCTCTTAAGGTTGAACGGGAACGTCAAGAAGCTTAATATACTTTAAACTTAAGTTCAAGAATTGGACATGAGAACGGTCTGCGGCGTAGATAGATGAAACAAAAACAATAGAGATGATGAGTGATAGTTCGCAAGATCTCCGCGCCGATCAAAATTTGCCTGCATCTCATTCGCTGGAAAGAAGCGAGGCTAATCGCGCTTCGGCAAATGCGGCCAATCAAAATGAGGTGTGGAAAACAAGCTTCTCCTAATCATTTCTTGATCTGCGCCTCAAGGTCAACGAACTTCTCCAGGATTGATAAAGAAGAGCACTGAAGGTTAACGGGAATGAGCTAGACAGTGCGTGATTCTCTCGCTCACGTTGAAGATGCGGTGTGTTCTAGTCTTGCCGGCATTATTGGTCTGCATAGGAATTCAAGAAGAAGCATTCGGCGCCACTTTGGCATCTGCTTGACACAGGAGAGCTCCAAGTATATAGTCTTTGACTATCATTTTTTCGAACATTGGGAGCTTTGACGAAGCTGTACAACGCCTCGGGTAAGGTTTATCCTTGCCTACTTTACTTGCAGTAAGCTTTCTCGGGTAGTGAATGTAAGACTACTCACCTTATCTAGAGACTTGATATTCTCACATCGGTCGCAATAACATATCGTTTTAGGTCTGCTTTGCCATCCTTAGTGGGTGCGCAGCTGTTACCAATTCGTCGAGTATCCGCACCAATGAGCTTTCCGTAATTGTACGCGGAAGATAGGTATTAGATCTTCAAAGCTTGTCTCAGAGATCGCTTTGATCTGTCCGGAGTTGTCAAAGATTTGGGGGCGGTCTGTCCGGTAGAAGTGTGAAACAGAGCCCAAGGTATCTAAAGTTTTACTTTTCGTACAGGATTCTCGGTCCGTTCTGCGATTTAGGGGCCCGAGGAGGATGTAAGTAATAGATAACAATTTCTACGAGTCTTTCACCTCTCATATCCACTGGTTTGGGAAAAAGTTCCAATACCTGGTGTTCTATTGTATCCTTCTGGTTCTGAGCAGATCGCATGGATGGTATCATAGAAGATGTCGTTGTGTACGACTTGTATTTGCTGGCGTGTTTCCTAGTAAAGGGCCAACACTGTAGCCGGCCTAAGTATTGTAGTTATTCTTTTCCGCTATCCACTGATCGAAAGATGCAGCTGCTCGCGACCGGGTTTACATAACAGCTTTGCGATTTCCTAAGGATATGCAGTTCTCGATTAATTGATACCCTTAAGTATATCCATCATCTGTCTTCTTTGCTAGATATGTGTTTGGGTCAGTGAGTATTTATCATCGTACTTATTGCTTACGAAGAAGACTTCGCGAACCACCAAGCAATGCAATCTCGTCCAAAAGACTAAAATGTTAACAAATTGAGATAAGAAGTCCCTGCTACCATCAATCATCGCAAACCTGGTGCATATTCTTTCTTTCAAGGCGGTTCGAGGATCTCACCCGTCTACCCTGTAGAGCAACAACAGCCTGAAGATCGCACCTGCCATGTATCACGACAAGAGCTTCGTTGCCCTGCCACGGGTTTGCTTTGATCCTGTTCGAGACTTGTTTTCTCCAGCATTCTGCATGATTAGCTACGCCGAATCATTCTTTACCGTAGAATAGCATCAACTACCATCATTCAGGCAAAACAGTATCGTATTATTGTACTAGTCAATCGCTATATACATAGCAAAGTGTAGCCTCAAACCATTATGCCTTCGCGAATACGTACCTGTGCCATCTCCCGTAGACATCGATTTGCGGATATCGCCGTAGCTTTCTATAGGCCGATTGATGACCGCGATCCGGACCATGTAAGCATTTTGTATTTCTAAGGCTGTGTGGATAGTGCAGGAGTAGAATAGACGAAGCTAATTATATTGTGGTAAATTAAAAGTGGGCACTTTTCATTGACGGACCCGGTCGAAGAAGCAGTATTTACCAAATTCTGGACTTTTTCGACGACGGTGGATACCGAGTGGCGGCCGTGAGATATGGCGTTGTGCCCTCGGCCAGCCGTCTCTGGAGGAGGAGCCTGCATGTTGGTCGTGTTGATTGGAGAAGAATCCGCCAAGTAGAAAGGGTCATACAAACACAACGTGTCGACAATGAGAGCTCGACCTGGAACTGTCAAAGTTGGGTTATTGAAGCCTTGAGAAGCTTGCGTAGAGTACGGTTGTTGCGCGTAGAGCCTGGGACAATGAGACGCTTGCACGATTATCGCCAATACTGGCAGTGAAGAAGTTATAATTAGGTTATCTGTAATTGGAGAGGTTTCCCAACGATCGTGGTGCCTTACCATTGCGTCTTGAGGAAAAGAGCAATGGCATCTAGTCCAGGTGTATTCAACATCCCCAAATGCCCGCCTCGTTGTTGCTCCTGCCAGGTAATATTCATCCCTAATCTCCTCAGCGTATCACGAGCTTGACGGCCAAGCTCTATGTCAATGACCTCATCGTCGGCCGTGTGACCCAGTAAGACTGGCGTATAACGCACTGAAGCAGTGAACTTGGCGCCGCACCGCTCCAGATGGAGCTGTGATTGAAAAAAGCGAACCAAGTTCCCCTCACTCTTCCCAATCTGTTTGCCGAACGGCAACCATCCATTCAAGCCCAGGAATCCACCAAGCTTCAGCTCAGTGGCGAGCAGTACCATCAGTGCTGTATAGAATTCACCAATCAGTTATACAAGTTCTTTCAACAATCTACCAGAGATCAGGAAGGAATTTACCAGTCGCGCACCCCTGACTGAGCCCCATCAGGAAAACCCGTTCATTCTGACCTCCGAGCTCTTTGACTTCGTCCCTCACGACTCCAAGCAGAAACTCGACCGAATCGTGCAGTCCTTCAACCTGCAACTCCTCTCTCGCCGCCGGATCTGTCAGAGAATAGATATCGAACCACTCGTCCAGTTCTTCCTGAAATACTGTAGAATAGCGCTCTTGGGAGGAAGGGAACACCCATCTCGCGGAGGGAAATGCTTGTCGTAGAGAGTGACCTTCGGATGTTATTCCTTCGAATAATTCGTTTGCGAACTGGTAATAATGAGTATACTTTTATCCTCCTTTACTGCGTTATCAAAGTGCAAACCTCTTCGCCTTGACTACCTCGTCCGTGTAGGGCGATGATGGTGTGAGTATGCTCAATGATCGAATTGGTTACATAGGGCATTTCAAAATTTGAAGGTGCCATGGCTGTGTGAGACTGATAAGGATATTACTCGGGCGTTTCGAATTGGACGTAATTGAATGAGAACAGCTAGATCTATCTAGGTTGAAATTGAAAAAGATTGCAAGGGGAATATGAAAGGAAATCAATCTATGACGAACAAGAGAGATTGATCGCGGTAGTATAAATTAATTCGAAATGATAGAACTTTGGGAAATCTTCTCAATTGCGGGATTTCATGAGCACGGGCGCAATGGTTCATCGGCGGCCTGGGGTAGAAGCTAAGCTACTTCAAGCGTCATGACAGCTTAGCCTAAACATTCATCAGCCACGGAATAATTCCAGGCAGCCAAGGCTCCCACTTCTACAAAGGTATAACGGAAGGAAGAGTCGGAATCTCCGCAATTTACGGTAGGTTTAGGCGATATTTTCTCCCTCTGCAATTAAAATTGCTTCGCTAGGCTTATTCGGAGGAATGTTAAGGCCTGTTCCGGTTATCTAATCTTTTCATCTCTACCCTTTTCTTCTTCTTTATCGTCTCCTTCGTTTCGGGACCTATGGGCTGTAGAGTTCCCGGCCTCGGAGGTTCCCAAATTCGTAGTGCTTACATTTAAGTCAAGGACTTGAGTGAGCGGTTCCATTGGGCATTATATATACAATTCGATAGATAAGATACTGCAACGCTCGCCGGTAGGGTCGAAATGTCAGTAACGGAATACTTGTATCTTGGAGCTGGGCTTAAAAGATACAGCCGATGCATGTATCTAATTTTGCCCGGGCGCTAAGAAAAGTCGGTTCTGATTCTTTTACGCGGCGATTAAGTCGTTAATAATCCTGCTTCTTAAACTTAAATAAATTTTAGAAGCTATCTAACGATAAGCTGAAGCGGTCTACTGATTAAAGATAGTAATTAGGAGCAGGATCTTCCGATCGTCCGTCTATCTGCTGAGTCGTTGAATTGTTCAGCTCCAAAAAATCAGTGTATATAGAGAACTGTAGACAACAGGCAAAAGCTTATCGGCCTTGAACATCTTTTTAACGCCGTGAAGTAGATATCTTAAATAAATCGACCGAGATTCCACCGGCAGAACAAAGCAATTGTACTCGAGCGAGTCCAGGACCCTTATCGCCTATACTTACTCCGCTTTTCGGAGTTTCGCCGCAACTTTCCCTATCTCAACTCCCTGTTCCCAAATTTACCTTACCCGGGTAGTAAATCAGTCTGCTGCTATATATATTCTTCAGCCTATTATATCATGCTTGACGTACATGAAGTAGGCCATCGTTATCTATTGCGTCTTTGTATCGGCTTTGTTATACTCCTTCTTCGTGTTTTGATTTCCATCGACTTCCCCTCAGAGGAGTAGACGTCTGTCCAGGTCTTGATTGCAAACTTTTAATATCTCGAAAAAAGCTTTTATAATAAGTAGAAAACCTAAGGTGAGTTACTTGAAATGGGGAGTTGAATCATCGACATTCTCCAAGCAGTAGCTAAGAATATCAAAGGAACAATAGTCAGAGTGCTTCATTCTGCGACCTTGGTGGCTCCTCGAGTGCATGTCATTCCGTAATCTCTCGGTTCAAATTATCTGCTCACTGAGCTGTCACGAAAACTGCAGCTCCTACTACACCACTGAGCTGTCAAGATAATTGCAGCTCCTACTACTCGTGCCCGCGCCTGAGTACGTTCTCCTCGTCCATCCGTATTTGACCTGATGCGTCTTTGGAGAGCGCCTTTAGATAAATATACGGGTTATTCGAGCAGCAGCAGCCTCTCCGAATCACAGTAGTCAATATTTAACCATAAATACGCCTGTAAATTACTTGAGGATATAGTCTCGATCGAAAATATAATTTATATTGAAAGATTTACCCGTTGTACTAGGAAGACCAGTGGTCAATATGCAATGGGGACTATATACTATTTCTTCTGCAGCCTGTTACACATACACTATTATAGCATGGAAGCTCGACGTACCTTGGGTTGAGCAAGGGGTTTGAAAAACCAGAACTATCTCCTCGCTCGGCTAAAGCGTCTACTCCTCTATAAGCACGAGCGCAGTGGATCCCTATCAACCTTCTTTTAGTATCTATATCTCTCAACTTACAGGAAGGGGTCGATTCATCTCTTTGATAACCTAGGCGACCGTTGAACATAACAAGTCGTCGTTTGTCAATAGGAGTAGATCTCTAGTCTTACAGGCAGTTGCAGCTTCCATCTCGTGCCCCGCCTAGGGCAGTACCGATTTGCTTTTCACTAACATCGTCAGTGAGTTCGTCGACTGTCGGGATATGCAAGTCGCCGCGGACGAAGAGCTGTGTAGTCGGCATACAGGAGAAGCCTGGAAGGGTCATGGAGGGGTCGATTGCGGAATTTATACAAATATTCTGGAAACTTTAGAGACAGTTATCACGATGTACAATAACAACAAATCAATCCACCAAATGGGCGCCACTTTGTCTAATATCACTTGGCCTAGCTACTGTGGGCGCCAGATCCTCCTGGAACAAAAGCATCACAGTCTAATAAGGAATGAGCTTGCGCTTCGATCCTGAGCTGCAAGGGGGGAGGAAAGGTACCCATTCGAATACCAGGTATATCACCATGGTTGTCTATGAGACTCCACTGAAGGGTCTCAGAACAGATATTCAGAACGTGATTGTAGACTGAGAAAAGCGTATTTTAGTAATTTCTTACAATTATAGATCATCTGGGGATTTACCTTCGTCGGTGTACTGATTGAGTCCACCAAAGGTATAGATCTGGTCATTTCCACACAATGTGACCGAAGCGTTCACCAAGCATGCCGGTCTCTCGCCCAAGATTAAAATAAGCTTAGGTGATTCCTCGACCTCTTCCACTTTATTGTCTGCTTTCCGTCCTTCCTCTGCATTCTCTATCCCATTCCAGGTCACTCATGGCACTCGAAAGCTTGGCGCACACGAAACCCCGATGCTTACCCCTGAGTTCAGTGCCGTGATCTGGGATGGGAGAATTATTACCAGCACCTCTAGCTTTTTTCGAAGGACTCATCGGCTTGAGATATTTTTATTCGAGGACTTTGCGGAAGGAGGGGAATGATCAAGTGTAGAAGCAGTGTGCCATTGAGAGGCCATACTGTGGCTCTGCAAAGGAGTACTCGAAGAGAGGCACGGACAGTAATAGTGACATCCAGAGGCTGGCGCAGCTGGTGGGACGTGCACATTTTGATGAGCTGCCTTCTGGTCAGCTGCCCTTGGATACATCAAATGGGATTCCGATCCGAGCAAGTGAATGCTACGCTTTGATTGGTTGAAATGGATTGTGCAGGTGCCGGGTGTCCATTCGAAACCTAGTGTTTCAAGAAGTGGAGCAATCGTCTCGTGACTACGGCTGGGTAGACAAAGGGTTGGTTACGCAAGGGTTCGGCGGAGGAATCCGTGTGAGTTGGCTTCTCATGCATGCGTCTGCGGGGATGGCGGCGCAGTGGGTAGAGCGCTGGAACTGTAGCCGAGATCGGTTTGCTGTATTCCGTAGGTACGATTTGCGCAGCTGGAGAGGCAAGTCTCGCGGAAGTGGTAGAGATGGCGGAGACGGCGAATAAGTGGCCACATGGAATGGCGGGGAAATTTGTGCGATTTGGGTGTATCAGACAGGAGATTCGTCGCGCACTGGTAGTGAAGCGGGTACCATCGCTCACTGCTAATGAGACATTCCCATCAATCCGGCGTATGCGCTCATCAACGTGCCAATGCAGCTATGAATTCGAAGAGAATCTCTCCAGGCAATACAGGCATACAAATGGTTCATTTCGTTGAGATTCCGTGCCGGCGGGCAACTACCCGTGAGCATTGAGATGATCTGACGTGTTGCTCCGGATAGTCATGTAAAGGCTACCACGCGTTGAAAGTCACGTAACAGTCAGTCTATCTGACATTATCGGTCGATCCCTTGGCAAGGCGGTGGTACGAACACGCCATGATTGTATCATCTGGGCTAGGTGGGGTATCGGCCGTCCATGAAGCTCTCAAGAACTTGCCCAATTGTCGTGATTGAGACTGGCGAGTGGCTGTGATTTCTCTTGGGTAGAAGCTGCAGGAGAATTTGTTGAGGAAGGGGCATGAAATTGGGTCCACCACTTGATTTTCTTCAACAGCGTAAGCTTGAGATAGCTCTTAGAGACCCCTTGTATGTGCCTGCTTCGTCCACCCCTCTTGCTTGTGTACCTCTTTTCAACCTTGACCCGACCTCAAACCTCCTCTTGATATGAGCGGCTCTGTTGTTCATGCGTTGGGTGGTAGAGTTTGTGGGCCATGTTAAGGACTAGTATATGGTATGGTCGACCGCCAGAGCGTCCTAATGAGGGAGGTGTTCGGTTGGGAAGGTAGGTAGGCAGGCCACAAACGAATTAGGTTGCTTGGATAGAATTTGTTTCGGTGACTCTGGGTTATCTAAAGATGAGTGCGACCAGCAGCTGGGGTTGCCTGATGAACAGGCGTGATTTCAATGCCCGAATCGGTCGTTATGTGTCAGCATTCAGTGCTACATGGAGACTAGATTCTGCAGGGCTGATAGATGCTAAAAGTGATGCATGCATCACTTGATTCCAGTTAGGATTTCTATCAAGCTGACGTTGACTCAACCGTATCGCTCTTTTTGAACAGGAAAGTAGTGTCAATCAGATAGGTAAATGCAAATGCTCGAATTATTGTTAGAGAAGGCGCGCCCTAGCCTTGATCTAAACTCTAGCTTCGGCAGCACGCCGGAGCGATCAGCCGCTAGTATTGGGATAAGACTAGCGTGACCGAGTCATCCTTCTTGGCGTCAGCTCAACCAACAATGGTTATTTCCATAATTCTGTTATCATCTCCACACGCCTCCAACGACTTGGCATACTCGCTACCCTCTTCTTAATTAATGGAGAAGCTGTTTCATTACAGCACTGCCTGACACCTATCGGCAATCTAAGCAGCAGCAGCAATTGATCGCAAGCGGACCTTGATTTGGACACGCGGCGAGAAGTTGCTAGTTTCAACAACGACGGCACAACCAAACCTCTGCGATGCTACGACTCAGTTTCCCTCCACAAGCGTTTGACATAGCCCCATACATCGCGTTGGTGGCATCTATCAATGTTTCCGTCTCCAAATGATAAGCAGTAGTCTAGAGCTTGGCGAGACCCTGATTCGCTGATGTGTTAGAATGTGCCAAGCTTCACCAACAGTACACATGCATTGCCTTAATTGCGAGTTGAGCTAAGAGCGGAAACCTTCGCTTACGCAATATACTAATCAACGGGACGGCAATTAATTAGCTGAAGCGCTCTCGGAGTCTTCAAAGTGCACATCGATCGTTGTAGCCGATTTGCAGGTGGTTAGCGGGTTTACAAAACTCTTATGCCGTTAATCAATAAATCTCTTCACAAGTAGAAATGCTCAAGAAGGTCCGATCACTGAGGGGGACAGCGGAACAACACGGGCAACTGTATCCGATGATCAAAGACGAAACGAGAAGAAGTTGCGATGTCGTACATGCGGGGAAATTACAAGCGACCGTTAGGCCATGCATGAGGCACTGCAGCCTATAAGAGCGCTACATGGCTTCCCACCTACATGCGGTTTGACGTGCACTGCATGCAATCTGACGTAMAGTTATGCAGACTTGACACGGCACCTTCCGATGATGCGCATGAAACCAACGACAATGTTCAGCTGTGTTTTTTGCTCACCATAGATAAAAAGGTCGAAATATCGTAAGTTCTGGCTTTCAGACATTTCCCATTCTTCATTCTCAACACCATGAGTTTAATTGTCAGCGCCCAGGCATGGKCCGATTTTCCATTATGGGCTTCCACCGGCATCCTTGCTTGCCTTGCACTCATAGTCTTCAAGGTTGTTCGCAAAACGCAGTGGACCAGACTAGACCGTGAATTCCGGTCCTTTGCGTCTGACAGGAACTGTGCAATGCCATCGACAATTCAAGGCTCACTCCTGTCGGGCATTCAACACAAATGGAAACGTCTCCATCAGCGCGGTGACATGTTCAATGACTATATGCATTCCGTCTTCCGCCAGAACGGTCCGACTCACGCGATCATCGAACCATCAAGTGGCGATACGAAGACGGTATACACCATCGAGCCAGAGAACATCAAGGAGATGTTGCATACAAAGTTCTCGGACTATCGCCGTTCAAGGAATATGCCCAACGCATTGGACCCTGTAATGGGCCAGGGTGTATTCACCAGCAACGGCAAGGCATGGGCTCACAGTAGGAGCCTGGTCAGGGCTCAGTTCTCAACGCAGAGAGTCAGGAATGTCGCAAAGATTGAACCGTATGTGCAGAATGTCTTCACAGAGATCGGAACCACTGGCAAAGATAGCTGGACCGAGCCGCTGGAGATCCTGCTTACATTCAATCGCTTCACCTTGGATTCAGCGACCGAGTTCATGTTCGGTACAAGTGCAGATTCGCATCAAGTAGCGATGAGAGAAAAGGAGTTGTTCGCAGCGAAAAAGAAGAAGAGAGGAACTTGGGCCAAATTCCAGCTCGTGATGACGGACTTTGGCACCGCTTTCGACATTGCCCTGGATTATGTTGCTCTGCGTCTCAAGCTCGGAAGTCTGTGGTTCCTTGCTGATGGATTCTGGTTTCGAATTGCTTGCTGGAAGGTCAAATCCTACGCCGACAATTACATTCGCGATGCCGCTGCCCACGCCGCGGAAGCTGCAAAATGTGTCCAGGGACAAGAGAAAGGAGCAGCTGCTGGAGACTTTGATCCGGAAGCCGTGGATCTGGATAACCGTCGATACGGCCTCATTTCCGAATTGGTAGGCTCGTACCCCGATAAAGTCGCACTTCGGAATCAGGTCATGCAACTCCTGGTCGCTGGAAGAGATACAACCGCTGCCACTTTGACATGGTCTCTTATCCTCCTCGAGGCCCACCCCACTGAATTCAACCGCCTTCAATCGAATATTATCGAGCAATTTGGCACCGAATCCAATCCGATCCGCCCGGTGACCTTCGAGAACTTAAAATCTTGCGCATATCTGCAGTGGGTTATTTCTGAAGTTGTCCGATTGTATCCTACCGGTCCACTCAACGCGCGAAAAGCCATTGTCAATACTGTCCTGCCCGTGGGCGGTGGCGTCGACGGCAAGTCTCCCGTAGCTGTTAAAGCAGGCACGACTGTAGCTTACAATACATACTTGTTGCACCGCCGCGAGGAGCTATGGGGTGAGGACTCATGGGACTTCAAACCTGAACGTTGGGAGGGGAAAAAGGCAGGTTGGGAGTACATCCCCTTCCATGGCGGTCCTCAAATTTGTCTTGGACGTAAGTTGCCTTTTATCCGACAATTCCTGTGAGGTAGTAAATGGGTTTGCTAATTCTCGATTTCTAGAACAACATGCGATTACAGAGATGGCGTTTGTCCTGACTCGAATGTTGCAACGGTATGATGGAATTTCCAGCTCTACGCGCGCGACGAATTTTGAGAATGGGATTCGAACCATTCTTGTCCCGAAGCATACTGTTCTCTTTCAATTTCACTCGCGGGATCAGAAAGCTTACGGTAAGGATATCGAATGATAAGATCTCGGGTCAAGACATTATTAGCCTGGTAACAAGATCTGGAGAAGTCAAGAAGTGCACCCTGAGTAATTTAAGCAAACGAGGCAACAAACCACTCTCAAGTGGGTAACAGAAAATGAGAACTCTTTTCCGTCGTATAGGAGAGAGATACAAATGGAGCTTTCAAGCAACAAGAAAAACCCCTCTTCCCAAGCTTGCAATAGACACTTCCCAAAATTAAACTCAATATCGAAAATCCATAGATTACCCTACTCCAAAAAATGCTCCCACAAAATTTATCTTCCCCAGATATCCCTCTCCTTCTCTCCTGCTTACTACACATCAATAAATCCCAGCAGGCCTATACCCCACACCATCAGCATATTCCATTCCATTCCTCCCCCCCCTCTAATAAAAGCACAAAAAAATCAATGAATGAACGCTTAACAAAACCCATCCCAACAACCCCCCCAAAGAAAAAAAAAAAAAAATCACTCACCGCCTCAACACAACCAGCCCAATCAGCCCCATCAACCCAAAAAACAACCCATGATTCGGTCCTTCCTTTGGGTATTTCTCCCGGCCGAGGGCCGTGAAGCGATATGTGATTTTCACCGTGCAGGACGAGGGGTCGAAGCGGGATTGGAATTGTTGGGTTGATGGGGTGCCACTATTAATATACACCACCAGCGTTAGACATACGGAAGAAGGAGGAGGAGGAAAAAACTCATTCACACTAGATTCGAAAAGATTTTCAAGGGGAAATTTTTTGGAAAAGGGATATGTAGATAGTTGCTCGCTCTCTCTCTCTCTTGTTTTGCAGAAAAATCACGAATTACATTCATTCATTTATTTATTTATATTTATTGATTTAGTCGGTTTTTGTTGTTGTTGTTGGTTGGGTGGGTGTGTGGGTGTGTATGGATAGTTTTTCCAGGAGGGAGAGAGGGAAGGAGAGAGAGACGGGATGATGATGTTATATAACATACCGAGTAACACACTCAACCTCATACTTCTCGACCTCGAAGAACCGAGCGTTCGCGAGGCCTTGGTCGTGGCAATTCCACACCATCTCATTCTCCCCCCGATGATTCTGCTGGGTGGTAGAGGTCCCGGCGTTTTCGTTGAAGCAGCGGATCTCCTGCGGGCGATAGACGCGTGAGACTTCTCTTGGTAGGGTCATGATCTGAATGATAAATTTTTACAGGGCGCGTTAGTAAGTTGAATGAGTTTAAATTTAGTTAGTTGGTGAGGAGGAGGAGCCTCGCGGTGGTGCGTATATTGTGCGGAAATTTTTGGATTGGAAGGGGGGGTATTTGGGTTGGGGATGGGGAAAAGGGGATGGGGACGGACGTACGTACGTTTCTCTTTGCAAGTGTAAAGGTTAATTCGTCGCTTTCTTTGTCGCGGGTTGGATGACGGAGGAGGGCTGCTGCGCTTGGGGTGAATGTGCTGATGATGATGATGATGATGATGGAGAGGAGCCAGAGGAGTAGAGGAAGTTTTATTGAGCGGAGAGTGTACATAGTATAAGTGATTTGATAGCCGTTGATTATTCGTTGCCGGTATTGTGGAGGGGGTTTGTATTGTAGCAAGTCCTTGGGTTGGCGATTGACAGAGTTGTAAAGAAGGGGGGATTGAGATAGGGGGATCGACAGGGGAGGAATGGGAAGTTGTCCTTTCTAGGTGTTTAACGTATTTGTGATGCAGCTGACCTAGTCTTTTGCTGCTTCCCTTATCGCATTGGGTGGCGATGAGTTGTCTCTGGTAAAATTGGGAGGTGGGTCTCGGCAAGGCAGGTATCCGTGTCAGCCCCTTTTTTCCATGTTTGTCTACCAGCCAAAGTTAGATCACGATCAATCATGCTTTTCGATTATGCTAAGATAAAATAACTTGATTCAAGAGTCTTACCAGTAGCAATTGTGCTTTTTTCGGGAAAGGACGTACGACAAATCTCGAATAAGTCTACCACTGTTACTGCCTGTACAGTAATAGTGAAACAGGATTCGCTACCCATCACTTGAGAATAATCAATGTTTCTGACTCGGAAAAATGTTTCACAGACGATGACTTTCCCTATATTCTAGACCCTGAATTATTGCTGGATTTGTGACTCTTCCAGTAATCGTGGTCTAGATCTCATTATAGTAAGTCATCGAGACCTTGATTGATATTCGGATTTGTTCTACCGGTTAAACCAGTCCGTGGTGTCGATCCCCCTTTTCAGATTCGTCTTTCGAAGCTCGCTGTAGTAGGGGTTTTGACCTGTTCCGGCGATGATCAAACGTTCGAAAGATGTCTGTTTCACGCATGTCTTGTTGTGCTTCTGACTTTTTGTTTTAGGAGTCAGACTGTATATATAGCAACAGAAACTGAATAGATTAGTATTCAATCCTTTATATCGGTACTTCCTCTCTTCTCTTTGATATCCATAATTGTCGTGACAGAAATACAAACTCACGTGTATTCCACCTTAGATCCTTTAAATACCTTACCTTAATCACCTCACGGCAAATCCCTCTCAATCGCTCGCTAGTAGAATCACCCAGCAGCATCTCCCATCGCCAGATTCACTCACAGCACACCATCATAAACCGCCCAAAGATGCCGACCAGTAACTCCAACGAACTGCGGAAAGCCTTGGACTTACTAGCCCCTGACACACCAGAAGGATACTGGGATGTGACCGTGGAGTGTCTCCGGCAATGGGAAGCCAGTGACCGCGCTTTCGCTGGATACCCATGGAAGGAGAACATGTACCCTCAGGCTAGGGCACGAATCCAGAAACGATTCCATTCCGAGAGCCTGGAGGATTTGGATAGGAGAGCGATGGGGGTTACAGCATTCATCATTGATGGCTTAAATCGTGTGTACGAGGTGAGTGTAATAATAGGGATGGTGAATGGTGTGAGTTGCTGGCTGACAGAAATCACCAGGAACATGGTAGAGAGTGGATTCTGGAGCGTCTTCCCAAGCCTTCCGTATCGTCAAATGGTCAGGCAAATTTCGCTGGGCTGATAATTCTCGTCATCGGTATCATCCTCGCTTGCACAATGTTCGGCCATAATGCCTGCACCGATCACGGCACACCGCTGCCAACGACTTGCCCTGCTCTGACTAAAGAAGGCGCCGTATTCTGGCAAGACGTCACCAAAGATTTCTCCATCGCGCAAACTCTGATCCCCACGCTCTCTTCCCAATTGACGAACAATGACGGCAGCACCCAGAACCAATCCGACGACAGCGGTATCCGAAAAGCCGCGTCAGAAGTTCAGCAGGCAGGCGCCGGTGTCGTGGACGGTATCCGCGCGTACACATCATGCCTAGACGATTTCGTAAAAGGCGAAATCTTCATCGACTGGAACAACAACGACACTTACATCCGCCCCAACAAGCGCTGCAAGCCGCCACGAAAAGCGACGACTCCCGAACAACAATCAATCATGCCCGTAGCATTCGCAGACCAAATGGAGATATTCGGGCACAAGATCTCCCTAACCACAGATTCCGGACTAAAACTGCTCTCGCACCTCGATCGTCTAGACGCCGCGATAAAAGCGTTGAGAACCCCAGTCCAAGCCTCCAGGATGCAAAACAGCCTCAACGGCAACGAAACCAGAGATGCGGACCACAACGCCCTCCTAAACGCGCTCGAGCATCTAGAACGCAGCTCGCAACACTGCCGCGCTTTCCTCTCCCGTATCCAAGGTCCCGCGGCGAAGAAGAATCCCTGGTCCGGGTCGACAACACGGCAAGGCATGAAGAAAATTATCGAAGCGCGAATCTTATCCGCATCTTCCAAAAATCCTCTCCCGAATCTCGACGAGGCTATTGATGGGGAAGTACGCGCTCTTGATAAAATGCGGGAGGAAGCTGGGGTAGTCATGAAGGACTGGGCGTCTGCGAAGAGGAGAAAGGATGATCATTTGTTCCGGGGGAAGGATGAGGAGAGGATGTGGAATGCGATGCAACCGGCTGCTGGGGAGTGGGTGTTGAGGATTCAGAGATAGATTAGGGATGGATGATTTTGCGAGGTAAGGGGTAGTAGAGGAGATAAGAAGATACCGGTGGGCGAGACTGGGCTGTAAAGAGAGATGGACGGGTCGGCTATACAGGTAAAGAACAAAGGTGTACGATAATATGTCATTGGAGATGGTTATTCGATTGGAGTATTCTGGTAAATTATTTTAGTCATTGTAATAATTCTCCAAACGCACAGCGAAATTCGTTTGAATCAAGTCAAATTGTTAAGCCTCTGTTCTCACGTAAACTTTCGGCTACAAGTGATGCATGCATCACTTAATCCCCGCTCCACCCGATACTTCTTTCCCATCCTGCCACTGCATTTATCTGATATATATATCGGCAGTCAAACGTAGCAAAGCAGAGAAATACCCCCTATTCGGCCTGTGATATTTATTCCCTTCATCTATTCATTGAACTTCTCTTTTTCGGTGTCTGGCTATACGACTGCTTAGACGGAAAATCAGCTGCACTTCACGGAGCTGGGAATTAATCTTTTGCTGGTATTGGAACGCGAAGGGGTGACCGAGAAAAAGGAGATTTTCCAAGGCGAATAAAGACTAAGATTATCGAAAGTAATCGATCCTCCGTTAGCCAGCTAGCAGCCGACGGAAAATCAAAAAGCTTGTTGTCTAATAAGTCTCCATCCATTCACCTGGATATTTACATACATATTTATTTACCCCTAAATCTATTCCCATTTTAATACCATCTCTCCTCCTCTTTCTTCTTCTCCTCGTCTCCCTCTATCCTTCTTCAACACTAGTAAAGTACCCAAACCCCCGTCCCCACCCTCCAAAACCACTCCCCCACCCTCCTCCCCCGATCCCACCACCAAGCCACCCACCAACCCCCTACATACATCATCTCCGCCCACCCCCCGCCACCACCCTTCCCCTCCTCATCATCATCCCCTAATAATAACCCCTCTCCAACCCTCCTCTTCCTCCCCCACTGCTCCTTCAACCGATAAACATCCCTTCCCGACCCCCCAGCCGGGGCCCAAAAATCCCACTCTTCAATATCAGCCACAACATCCTCCCTCACCGCTCGATCAAACATCTCCCCAAACCTCGCCAGTTTATACTCCAGCTTCGGGCTCAACCACTTGCGATCCCACTCCTGCCGTTTTTTGTCATCGAGCAGGATTTCCGCCGCGCGGTCGATGATGCGGATTATGAACGTGGATGTGGAAGCGGGGAGGTGGTGGGAGTGGATTTTATCCGGGTGGAACGTCCGCACGAGGTCGTGATGGGAGCGGCGGATCTGGGACTTCGTGGGGGGGTGGTGCGTGTGCGGGGGTGGGGGGAAGTTGAGTACCAAATAGGGGTTTGGGTGGGAGAGGAAGGAGAGGGTTGAGGGGCAGAAGGTGGGGATGCATCTCGGCGCCGCCGTGGAAGAGGAGGATTGGTTGTTAGGGGAGTCGGAGTTGGAGTGGACTGCTTGCTCTCATCATGTCAGTGGAAAAAATTATTCCGATTTCGAGAGTAAGGGAGGGGGGAAGGTTTAGGAAAATCAGCTGGACCGTACGCTCCATTAACCTTCTTCCCATGCGTCCACAACCTTCGTCAATCTGCTCCTCAAACGTCAAGAGGAGATCATCGCGGAGTCCTAGCCGCACGTGCCTCCAACTGGCCGGCTGTCCATGATCGAAGTTATCCATTAACGTCAAAGCTCCCCAGCCGAGCAGGTATATAAAGGCCAGTTGTGAAAACGCTCGGGTTGATAGCGGGAGGTTGACTCGGGCGGAAGAAATGAAGAATTTATCGAAGAGCCGATAGATGGTCATGAAGGTTACCAGGGGTAACAGCAGAGGGGCAAATTGGATAATACAGATAATACGACAAGCGTTCGTGAAGATCTTGGTAAAGAGAAGTATACAAAGCTCAACTGGCGTTACAAAAACTCCAGAGGGCGTCCTGGCTCCAGAAGACTGGGTAGTGGATGGTTCCTGTAATGGGCTGACTATAGCTTCATCCGAGGGAGTATTACGGGAAGCAGGGATCGGAACGGACTCTGGAGTTTGATTTGAAGTCGGAGGAGAAGTAGCTGCGAGCGGAGGAGACGACTCATGGATCGTCTCATCGGCATTCGATGCCCTCTGCCCGGATCCAACACTCGACCTGGGCAAAGGACATGATCTCTGACGTAGTCCAGTCTTCCAGCCAACAAAATTGTTGTCCCCATGATAAGAGCTAGCACTCTGAAGGTCGGATTGTAACTGATGTTCCACAAGGTCGGAGTCAGAAGGGCCAGTGTCAACGCTGGCAGGACGACGTCCTTTGACACGAGCCGCCATGTCCAAAGGGGGAAGGAAGGAGGAAAGAAATTATGCCACAGACAAGCTATGTGAGGGTGGCCAAAGATGGAAGGAGAGACGAAAGAGGAGGGAAAGGGGAGAAAGGAATGCAAAAATGAGTGTCCCCGCCAACGGACGGATGCGTGCATGAGACACATTCCCAACCCAACTTGGCTGCCTTTCACCGCCATCTTGCCAGATCTTTTTTTTGCCCAAACTGCGTGCGCCCGTAAAGTCTCCATTGCACCCTACTTCATTATTGCTATCGTTACATCCTCCTCGTCGGAATGGCTGATGCTATTCGTACTTGCCGAGGTATACTAAAAGTGACGGTCTACTATGGGAAACCATCAAGCCGTAGAGTTGATAACATCAGAGGGAACTTTTGCAACTCATCTGCTGAACGCTTGATCGTCTCTTCCTCGTCTGGAAAGTGGAAGAGCAACGACGTAAAAAGAGGGCTGACGGGTACAACCGATGCATGCATCAATTTTTTCTCGGGCCGTGCGGGAAGGTTCCATGCCTAATAGCGAAATGCAAAGAGTCATTTTTAATTCGTTACCGCCCCTCAACCCACCACCAGCCAGTCCATCCATCATCCAAGGAAAATTCCCGCAGCCGGAGAATGCCAAACACGCTGCGAAATTCCGCCACCATTTCCTTCATCCAATTCGCACCTCAACCGTCCCAACCAGAGCCGCCGAATCCATATCCCTCGAGATGCCCCCCCCCCTCTCTATTTGAACTCTCTTCCAAGATAAAGTACCAGCCAGCCCACCTGCTCACTCAATATCGATCACTTCAGACTTATGTTATCTACGACAAGCCGTCCATCCAGCCCTTCAATACGTAGTTTGTCGAAAGCCGTGACGGAGGGTGTAGAGCTCGAGCATGAGTCTATAATAGCTAATTACCAAATCTGTGCTTGGTAAGATTTGAAGGGATAGGGTAAAAAGGGTGTTGGCATACCTCTGATAGGTTCACGAGACGACGAGAAGGGTTTTTCGTCAAAGGTTTTAAATGGGAGAGGTTTGTCGGGGTGAGATGTTGCTGTTGTTAAAGGACCTGGAGAACGTGCTTCACTTGCAGAGGTACGGCGTTTGGCAGCGTCCAAGCTGGTTTGGTGGCCGGACTTCTGAGGCGATCTTGCTTCGATGCTTGTATTCGGCGGCAGTTGAAGGTCAATGTCCTGATGTGAGGCTTCTGCAGTAGGTTCACCAGCAGTATGGTCGTCTGTAGGGATCGTTACGTTGTGATCCGCTGTTTCAGAGTCTCGATCTGCCGGCAGTGGAAGCTGGGGGCACGATATGGTCGGCGATGATTCTTGAGTTCGCCTATCTGGGCATGAAGAGACGGAGTTATCCGAGCCGCTCGGTGCCTTGTAAGTTATTGCTTCGGAATCGTGATCCGTTTGCTGTACTTGACGTTGTTGGGATCGCGCCCGTACCTCAGGAGCTGGAGCTTCAGAGTCTACGTAATGGTTAGTCTCATCGCTTGTCCACAGATGACTGGATGTCTGGCCTTAACCTTCATTCGACAACGCAGGATATGGGGGATTGGCTATGGTCCGAGCGGCTTCCCGGCCTCGATCCCGAGATCCTCGAATGGATGGATAGCAAAAGCTCCCTAAGTCAGCGGCTGCAGTCTCGGTATATTGACCTTCGAAGTGTACGCGAGGATTCCCAGATATTGAATCATGACGGGGCTCAGCCTCTCGATCTGCTTCGGCATGATTCTGGGAGAGGGGGAAGAGGGGCGGGATTGTTCGATAAGAGCGGGGATTCCCTTCGTAGTGCGGTCGCTGAGCAGTGTCGAGAATTCTACTGTTATGATGCCCGATGCCATTGTGAAGTGAGTGTTCTGACATTAGAGAACCAGCTCGTCCCAACTCATGCTTCAAACATCGGGAAGGGCCACGAGACGACGTGGGTGAAATGTCATCAGGATCATCGTTAACATAGGCCTGTCTAGACTGACCAGCATTGCGATGATTTCGCGGAGAGGTGGGGAACACATCTTCAGGTTTATCATAATACTCCTCCGAGGGTAAACTCTCACGGTCATCATAACGCGATAGTGCATTCTGGCGGTTAGTCAGATCTGCGTTCTCTCGAGAGGCGCTGTGTTGTGCCGTACTCCCACCAGCAGCGGCGCCAGTAGTAGGAGCTGCTGCATTATAGCGGGACTGTCCTGATGGCCGCCTAGTTGTGGGATTCAAAACCAAGGGCAAACTGCGAGGCAGAGGAGCAGATGAAGAGTTACGCTGAACTGGTGGTATGTGGCCATCACGAAAAAGGTCACTGACAGATCGCATTTGGGAAGTCAGAGCTCTGGCATCCTCCTGCTTTTGGCGGACCTCAGCCTCCCCTTTGTCGAAATTATCCTGATACTCTTGATTGTTGGGAGAGCGTGTCGCTGCTGCCATGGTTGCGTCAACCGGCGGAACGTTGGCCTGGTGCGATGGGTGTGGCACTGACGCTGGCGGTTCATTGGTAGGAGGAGGCACAGCTGCTGGCACAGTGCTTGCAGGTGTTGTGGTCGGTTCATGCTGTTCTGGTGCTGGAGCCGAGGATTGACCAGCATGACCATGATTTCGTCGTGATTTTGGTTCTGGCTGTAGATGAGGAAGATCCGAAGTAATAGTTTGCGATTTGAGTGCAAGCTGTTGTATTACTTCGAGAAGTTGCTGGTTTTGGCTCGGTTGCATCTGTTCGAGGAGCTGCTGGATTTGCATTATTGTTGGATCTTGACAATTGTCGCCAGTGTTGTTGCTAAGACCATCTTTTGGTCGGGGAACCAAGCGTCTGTTGGATGGATGGCCCGGCCCGGGAGACGGTGAATGCGGTCTTGGGCCAAGTTGCTGTGGTGTATGAGGAGGAGAGGGGGGAGGAGGAGGAGGAGGAGGAGGAGGGCAAGGAGGGGAAGGAGGGGTAGAAAGTGCAGGCGCCGGCAATATACCAGAAGGGAAAGGCGATGAGGGTGGCAAAGAATTAATTGGAGGAGGGCTGGATGCAATAGGATGGTAATGATGTCCATAGTTGTTGATCACACTGAAACCATTCATACCGTCGGTTACGCCGCGGTCTGGCACAGGGTAGACGTAATATGGATAAGCCATTGGATGAGAATAATTCACGAGAGATAACGAAGAAGGGAGGTTTAACGAAGGAAATAAAGCAGGAGCGACAAGGGTATAAAGAAAGTCAGAGTATATACCAAGGAAGAGAAGTATTAACAGCCAAGGAAGGATAAGCCTAAAGCAAGTTGGACAAAGATATCAACTTCTCCCGAGACATCATCTGGAAAGATTCTAGAAGGCTTTCAAAAATGCGTCGTTTTCTTGCTATTGACGCAGGTCGCCAGTGGCAAAGATGTACCTTCCAGCAAGAGCAGTAGGATTAAATGTAAATAGGTAGATTTTGAGAGGAAAGTGGCGAAGGAGGCCATGCATAGATCCGAACGTCGCGCGGCGAGCCGCAGAATCAATGCACATAGAACAAAGAACTTCTGAGACCAATACTAATTATACTGCCAAACGGAGGTTTAGAGAGAGATGCCTTCCATCGTTGTCAGCAATCATGTCTCGGTCATCTGCAATTTGGTCTTCAGAAGTCGGCAACATGGTCTCACCGGCGCTCACCGGCGAACGTCGCAAGAAAATGAATCTACTCTCCTTGTGGGACAGCTGGACATCCTTTTTGCTTTCTTATACTCGACCATCGCATCCTTCTTTCCGTATCTTGATGTATCTGCTGATGACCGATGTAAGTATTGAAGAACATTGGATACTCGACTTCCGGGAATCGTTACCATGAACGTGGCAAGGAGTTGCCGTAGAAGTAGTACATACCAAGTAGACATCCGAAAGATAAGAAGCGAAAAGAAAAGGGAGCTGGAACAGGAAACTTCTGGCCAGATGAGCCAACATTCGGATCCGGTTGCCACAATTGAATTGCGATTGAAAGCAATAGATCTCGATAATGCCTCAAAGCCCAATCACTCTAAGCAGTCAATGTCTCCTTCCGCCAAACCCATTAATCAACTGGCTACGAAAGACGATATTGCCCTGGTTAAGGAAGGAATACATCTCGATCGACAGACCTATCAATCGAACTCACTTCGCCTTCTCGAGCTTGCGAACACCACGGCCGAAATCGTTTACGACAAAGCTTTGGACCTGCACGTCGCGCAGCAATGTATCGACCAACATCACGATCAGCTGGCAAAACATAAAGATCAGCTAACTGGACACGAGGAACGACTAGTCGGTTGTCAGACTCAATTGGCTGAACATGAAGGCCAGCTGGCTGAAAGCAGAAACCATGTAACTGGATTCCGCGGTCGATTGGCCGAATACGGCGATCAGCTAGCCAATATCTTACCCCGTCTCGTCCAACTGGAAGCTGCGGTAGGCGGGACAGAAACGGCGATGAATGGATGCAACCGGGATCTTGAAATGATGCAAAAGACTGTCACACGACAAGCTCGGTCGAGTCGCCAAAGCATCCAAGGGGTGAGGTTGCGTACGCTTGCAGAGGCCAGAAGCACGAAGAGAAAATTTGACCAGATTTCGGAGCAGATCAGATCCGTCGAGCAGCGAACCAGAGCAGATGCTTACGCGGCCGTAGCCGACGTACAAGGCATAAGAATGGACCAACAGCATATGGCATTTTGTTTGGAGCAGGCGTGGGTAGCGGCACGGGAGCGTGATACTGACCTAGTCGCTCTGATGAACTCATTCGGCCAACAGTACCAGGCAGACAAGCAAGCTGTAGAGGGATTCCATTTGCAATTCCAAGCCCATCGGTATGCCTCAGGAATTGCAATGGAAGCTTTGGAGGGAGGGACTTCCGTGAACCTCGCCGCAGCCGTCGATCTGCTCAAGTCTCAGCAGGATGCGCTGCAGGCAGAGCTCCGGATAGTGCAAGAGGAAAGCAGGGCGTCCAGGAGCCATCATGTCCAGCAATCCGATGGCCAGCCGGCGACGGATGTAGCTGTTGCTCACCTCGAGCCTGACTTGGTTCAGGACAGACGTGAGGATGGAGCAAATCCGGCTGCTTCATCACCGAACTTCTATCGAGCATCTGCGACATCCGGTAGCAGTGTATTGTATCCTCCTCTTCCAGAGATGGATGGCAGCAGTCATATCTCCCATGGCAGTTCGTGTGTTGATGGAATGGGGCGACAGCAGCCCCGCAAACGGCGACGTGGAACCAGTCCAGCACACCCAGGATTTCGTAGGTGCGAAACACGTCTGCAAGGTGGTCGTTGCTCGGGTCTCACGGAGAGGTTTGAGGGTGAGGCGGAAGATGTAAGGATATGGTATTGTGGGAATTGCATGATGAACCTTTGATGCTCTTAGCGAGGAGCATCTGGCAGGACAAGGGGAATAATGAAGCACGCGAAGTTCAAGCTTTGCAGGCTTACTGTTACCCAGAACCTGATATCGTTGACAAGCGCAATGAGACGATACGTAACCCCAATATCGGTCGGTGATGTTGATCGCCCAAAGCCTGTCCTAGATATATTCTGAATGGCTTCGTGCGCTGTTGAAGTGTTGGACGCCGTGTGCATCGACCTCAAGATCACAGCAGGTGCATTTTCGAACTAGATTAGCCATCTCACACAATGGATTTGGATTGTTGTCGAGAGGGCGGGTCTGGTTGCTATCATGATGCGCTTTGACACGCCAGTCACTGCTCATGTGGCTTTTTGGCTTGCAATTCCTTGCACTGAGGGCTGCTGACGACTGGCTGTTCCCGACTTGGGCAGGATAGATCACCGACGTTAGAATGTCGTAGATGTAAGTTGCGTTGTTGTATGGTGTACAAATGTGTAACAATCACAACATCATCACATCTTTTCTGTCGGGCAAAGTGATGGAGAGACGCCTTCAAGTCGTGGAGTGCGTGATAGGGAGACATCCTAGAGTGATATGAAGACTTTCTGCTAGACGGGTTCGAGCTAAAGGATAACGGGACACCGCGCTAAGGGGGGATTGATTAGCGTCGTTTCTTTTGCTTCGCAGTCTCCATCTCTACCTCAATCATCTCGTATGTATCGTACGTGGCTGCAGCGATCTCTATCACGCCTGTTCCAACTACAACACAATTACCCAGGATGTCACCATATACTCTCTCCTTGTCATCGTCGATGACATTCAACACGATCACCACGACTCTTGTATCACTAACAGTGCCTTCGACTCATCTMCTCCTCATACCACTCTCCGCCAATGCACCACCGAACAATTTCCTACTTTCTCCGGATCAGACTCTTTGTAAAGTACTTGAGCTCCGCCGCCCTTAGTGCCTATACTCATCAACTCCTCTGTCTTGAATACCGGGCGCCATCTCTCGATACAAACGGAATACCATGGCCCCCGTCACACGCAATTCGGTTAGGAACGGCAACGATATCAGCTTAGAATTCCCTGGTGGCCTTCCAACAGCTGCTCGCTCTAAGCCAAAACGTCGCCCTAATGTCCCAAGCCTTACGGTGATGCAAGACATCGGCGGCCTCGAACCGGTTATTCCAGTCTCAGAAACGTCCTCTCCTACAATCACAGACGCGGTCACAGCTTCCAACACGGCTCGAACAGCCAATCGCTCTTCTACGGCTGACTCTCACGGGAGCAATCCATTCGACGTGGGTGCGCAAGAGACTGACGGTAGGTCTCAACCCTCCGACCCTGATCGAGAGACGACACTGACGCCAACAGTGCCCAGTACCTCCCCACCAGCAAAACAACGCCTCTGCATCATGCCTTACATGTCATGGTTCACTCCTCTCCGATTATCCAAAACGACCATCGTTATCGGGCTCTTGGTAATAGTCATCATCGTTCTCTTAGGTATGATCGGCATCTTCTACTACCACGAGCAATGCGTCACGGCGAAGCGACTGGCTAGATCATCCGAGGGCATAGCAGCGGGGAAAGGGTGCTGGCACTGAACCGTGCGGCAGGAGGAAAACAAAACTCAAGGGTATATGTGCCTATTCATCATCTGGGATCATATGACTTACGTCTGAACAGGTCCCAGTCATTCCCGCTATACCTTCAGCTCGTCCCACAAAACCAGCGACTTGAAAACCTGGCTCAACATTTGGACAAATACCAGAACGTGTTTCTGTCTCCCCAGGATCTGCACCATCGCGGCCCCATCTTCCAAATCATCGGTCACCGCTGTCACTCCTGCCCCTTCCCCTCACTTCACCATCTAGAACAGACCCGATGTGGGTTTTCGAACAGCAAGTTGCGGCCATTCCAATATGATACTTCGGACCCAGCAATCGATTTCCAAAACCTGTACCTGTTCAGCGATCAAGGAGCGGTGATATATCGGTATCTTGCAGTCTTTCAACAACTTGGGAGAGCGATGATCTCCGTGTTAGATAGGGCGGGCAGTTAGACTGGGACGCATAGATGGTATTGACGAGAGTGTCCCACAAAATTCACATGGTAGAGATTAGAGTGTGCAGTATTGAAGTCATCTGCTTCCTGTTGGACCTGCTATGTTCACTGTACATTTCACCAACATGATGCCCACAGATAAGACTGAAGAAGTCATGCAGCTAAATTGCAGGCGGCCGGTTGAGTAGACCGGCGGGATCTTAATCAGTCAGGTGTAGTGCTCACCTAATCGGATCTAGCATGCTTGGCATCCCACAGAATAGATTTCCATTCCGTAGATCAGTCAACTGATCTTCACCCACTTAAGCATGGTATTGAAATGCATTCATATGAGAGAATCGGAAGCATGTGTAGCATTACATGCTTTTATTGTCCTATGTCTTCGCAAAGTCAGCATCAACTGACGGAGCGGTGGGTCTTTACTGCCGGCGCTAAAATTCCCTCCAGCCATTCATCCTCGTTTTACTTTCACCCGACCCTCGTCTGTCCCATGTCACGCCCTACCTTCCTTCCCACCTCCAGAATAACACCTTGCTATACAGCGTCTACGCATTGACAACAACGCAGAGGGTATAACCTCGGCCATTTCAAGAGCATGTGAATACAATCTCGCTGCTTCGAAAAACAATCCGTCCACCTTCATTCCTCGTCTATCCATCCGCCACAACCCCCATCAGCGCAATGCCCGCCCAAACGCGTTCCCGAAGGCCCGTCGTCCTAATCAGCTCGCCAACTCAACAATCTGGCGAACGTTTCCGGGAAGCGCTTCAAGCATTKCCGCAGGAGGTGCAGGCTGTGAAAATGGTTCGTTTACCCCGCTGTACTTTTATCCTGACTATTTTACCCTAACCACCTACGCTGGTTGCATCATGCTGATCTGGGAGGAGTTCTATAGGTCCATGCGTTCCTTGAGCAGTGGATTGAAGATGCTGGCGAGGAACAATTGAAGACGAGTCGAGTAGATGGATTGCAAGGGTGGATTTTGCGGTTCGCTGCGGCTAAGGCGAGGCAGGCACGTGCGAAGAAGAGTCGGGAGGAGAGAGTGAAGAAGAAGAGGAAGAAGTTAGGAAGCAAGAAGGGTGGCGGTGGTGAGAGTGAAGATAATGAGAGTGGTGGGGATAGTGATGGAGATGAGACTGATAACGGGGATCAGGACAATGGAGAGGGAAGGGAGGATGGTAACGAAACAAGAGATGTTGATGGAGTCGCGAATGGAAATGGTGGTGGTAGTGACGGCCAGATGCCTGCGCCCGAGGATCGAGGCCGGAACGGACGAGTCATGGAAGACCCTGATGTTGAAAGAGACGGGGATGAAGATCAAGACACAGGTGAGAACGAGGTTGAAATTACAAGTGATAACGGGGTTGGAGCCAAAGACGGTGGAGTGGACAGACGTGAAGATGGAGATAGAGGCGTGGATGGAGGGCAGGAAAGGGAAGAAGAAGGAAACAAGGATGGGAATAAAGATGGGGATGGGAATAAAGATGGGGATGGAGATGGAGATGGAGATGGAGATGGAGATGGAGATGGAGATGGAGATGGAGATGGAGATGGAGATGGAGACAGGAGTACAGCTCAAGAACCAGCCGGGAACGAGCACCAGGCAAATATTGCCGGCCAGCATCAGAGAAAGGACGGACCTAAGGACGTACATGATGATAACGACGAAGGCGGAGGTGGAACTATAAGGGAAAATGCGCCAGATCGGCAAGGAAGCCTAGAATCAGACCCAGAACATGGCGATGGGCATGGAGATGAGACTGGAGATGAGAACATGGGTGGTATTGATGATGAGAGCGTTGAGGTTGAGAGCGAGACGAGAGACCAAGAAATGGCAAGCGGCGGACACCAGACTAGTATCACAGGGCAGAACCAGAAAGAGCTCGACTCTGAAGATGTGCGCGACGGCCACGTCGAGGATGACGATCATACGCCAGATCGCCAACAGAGCCCAAACCCAGGTTCACGAAACGGCGATAACGACGGAAATCGGCCATCCAGTAAACCAAGCCTTGCTCAAAACTCAGCACAACAGCGATCAGCGACGGCCGCTTCCGAACGGGAATGTTCTGCAGCAAGCGACTCGCCTCCCTTGGAACGCTATGGCAATCAGCTTCCATCGACGCCCAGGAACCAGAATGCTGCGGCGCGACAGCCAACGAGATCTCTACTAACACCTCCGACAACAGAACCACGACGTCATCAACCCACATGTGAAGACGCACGATCCGACGACATGACCATTCCCCCAACACCAATGAATCCCAATCATCCCAACCAAGAAGTACTCGCTAGACCTACTAATCTACTAACACCACCAACATCCACGACTCGGCACAGACCTCTGCGTTTGGATMAACCTTTAACATCTGAACTACCGCCCGACCCCATTCAAGATCCTACTTCCGATATCTTCGTACCAGATCTGTCTCAAGCGCTCATTTTGGCTCCTCCTCCAGAATTAAGGGCAGAGCTTCTTGCAACCGCCTCGTCATCAGCGTTACATCAATCTGACAAAGTCGGTGGAAGATTCAGCCATGAAGGGGACCAGTCGCAATTTGCGAGGCTCAACCTAATCAACACTTCAAGTACCGTGCCAGCCGACAGCCAAGGGTTAGCTAATGTGACATCCGTTGATGCGATAGAATGCCATCTGCCTAATGGACCTCTTAAACTTGCAAGACCTCACGTCGACAAAACTACTCTCATTAATACCCTGACCCAAATCTTCAACCTCCCTGATGTTAATCGACTGAATGCGAAGCGCAAGCGAATTCTAGATCGGTTCATCCTCTCCTTTTTCGCACCGGACCAATGGTGGGAGCTCCGTATGGCTATGTGCAAAGTTGTTGCTTCCTGTGGCTTTCGGAATACCGAGCGTTCGGAGCCCAATCGGTTTCAATCCCAGCCCGGCAGCGAGAAGCCACGATGTCTCCAAGATTGCATTGAATCTTGGCAGCAGCTTCAGTCAGTGAGGCAAAGTACGGCCCATCCAGCCATCGCGCGGATGCTGAAGATGAACCATGAAATGAATTTGTACATCTACTGGACACGCCTTGTACGCGTTTGGCAGAAGACAAGGAATGCCAGTGACTCGAATCAGGCGCATGCTGAGGCCGATGACGATAGCAACCACCGCCTGGAGGGTGAAGAAAGTCAAGTCTCGTCCGATGAAGAGGTGGAACTGATCGATTTCTTCGACCGGGAGATCAGGGTGCGAGAACAATCAACGGGGCGCAAGGTCCTTACCAGGTCGGTCCCAATGCTCAAAGGTCTTATAGCGCCATACTTGGGGTTCTCCTTTCCGATCGAAGACGAGTCTACAACACAGAGGGGCTCAACCGCAAAGGCGATGTTCGATAACCTGTGGTGGAAAAGCAGGGAAAGGGGAAAGGAATGCTATATCTTGATGCGGAGTCTTGGATATGGGGCGTTGGCCATTGCTAAATCATCGCAGTAAATCTCTCACACACTCTCCCCTTTTCCCCACGCTTTCACATTAAAACGCAGAAGCTGACACACCAGTAGCCTAGGCGTCGTTGGTTCCAGCATCCTTTCCCAAATCCTACCTATCCTTGAGCGGAATCATCCCTACCTCCGCGATGTCCTTCGGGCTGTGTATGAGACCTTCTTATATCCAATCATCTGGAGTTTCTCATTGCTATACCAGGACATCGGCAGCTTCATTCGCATTGAGAGCATGGGTGAATTAATCCAGATATGCAAAGAGCATCCGACTGGCTTGAAGGGKATCTTCGAATCCGGAGGACGCCAGATCCTGACGTCGGTCCATGGGAAATCAGAATCCTCCGCCATCAACCAGATGACATCTGCGGCTGCAACCTTGACAAAGATGAAAGATAAGGGGCTGCCGGATGAAGAGGAAGATTGTATTGACGTTGGGAAAGCCTTGGAACGGGAGCATGCCGCTGACATGGAGGAGAGTAAGGAGTTTGCCACTTCGCCGAGGGGCGAGGGGAAGAAACGGGCCGCGAGACTCGAAGCGGCTGGTAGCTTTGCGAGAGGGATGAAGAGGCGCGAGGTATCAGGCTGAGAAGAGCGCACGGGCTAGGGAATATAAATATCAAAGCATTAAAAAATTCAAGGAAGATACCCATAGAAACATTCTTGTATATTTAGAGAGTTCTCAGCAACACTTGCTCAAAAAATTAATGCGCGAATCCTTGGGAATGGAAAATCTTATCGCTTTTGCGCAATTCTGCCCTGTACTATAAAAATCCCGATGCATGCATCAATAACCCCCCCTCCCCCCCCACCCCTTTTGTATATACTTTCTTGCCTGTCTTCCCTACACAACAAGTAAACCACTTGAAATCTTAACGCGCTATCTCATCTGACCATTCGGCCATTGAGCTTTCAATTGCGTCGGTAAAATAGAATAGATATTAAGCTGACTGACCTCTGCGGGCGCGGGGGACGGACGACTGCGAACTAAAAGGACGCTAAAATTTCTCGCCAGGCTGGCGAGAAATTTTAGCGTCGATTGCAGTTGCAGGGGCTTTTCCTCGTCTTATAACTCTAATTTTTAGAATCGTCTCGACAGAATTACTGTTTTACTATCAATAAAGAATATAATTAACGGTGGAGAATAAATTTTAATAATTTATACCTACGATTAGAATCTATTATCGCTTAAAATAACTTTTTTTTTGCAGAGAATTTATACTTCTCTAGAAGTTTATTATTCGTTATTAGAATCAAGCTTTACTTTTTATTACACTTTATAATACGGAGTATAATATAGATAATCTTTCATCGGAGGGATTAAGAGAAATAGGGAGAGGAAAAACGATTAAGGTTGAATGCATATATGATATTTCCGCATAGCTTCCGTGGATGGGTCATTCAATGGAACCCGAAATTCGTCTACCGAGCTTTTTCCTAGTCAGGCTGAATGAGCGAAGAAGGTCTTCGGAAGCTTGATCAGATTTACGATCACGTTTGCGCAAGCTATAGTCGTACTGGGTGCGAAGTCCATTAAAACTTGGCGTCGAACGCCACGTATTGTTCGACCTATAGATCGGTTTTAGCAACGAGGAGGTGCGTGTCTCGCTTGGGACTTTCTCCTGAGTTTACTACACTACCACTTGTTGAGAATTGCATTGTATTCGAACGAATTTTCTTTATTCCATGTCTTATTGACTCCAGGGCCGCTTCCTTTATCCTTCTTGGTGGCATTGTTGTATTCTCCCTTTGAAGTCTTGCGTGTTCCTCGCGAGAACTGAAAGGATTTTTGGGACTAGATCCAATACTGATATCCAGAAAACTTAATGTTCGAGACGAAGTTTCTTTGCCGCTTTGCTCACTGGAAAGTTCTTTATAGATCTGCGCTGGCTTTCAACATGGCCAGGATATTTAAGAAGGCTGTTTTTTTCCCCCTGACTCGACATCACCACAGTCGCGACCTTAACTACCGAATATCGATCGTTCCCTTCACCAGTCGCTACATAAGTACTTTCGATCCACCAAACACCAAAATAGTATCACCCGAGAGCCTCTTGATTAAGATTCCTATACTATGGATTCTTTGAAGATCGTTTTTCGTGGGCTAGACCGTGAGATCATCACGCAATATGCCCGCGGTATCCAGCATTCCAAAGAAGGGCGAGTGGTGAATGAGCTTGAAATCAAGAGCTTCACCGATCATCTGCTCACCTGCTTCCAGCATATGGAAGAAGATATACAGAGCCAAGTGGAGAACCACTATCGGGATTACAAGGAATGGGCCGATCAGGAGGCTAGGAAGGCGGTAGAGGACGTCCAGACGCAAAAGCAGGAGCTCGAAAAGCAAAAAGATCTACTTCGCCGTGATCTGGCACTTGCGACGAGCAACATCCAGACTGACGAAAAACTTCTGGATGATCTTCGAGGGATGCTTACCTCTCGACATGATCTGATCAGCAAGTACAACGCCAAAATTTCAGATCTTCAAGCTCAATTCGATGCGCTTGAAGAAATCAATGCGGAGCTACGGAATATCATTACCGAGCAAGAAGCGAAAATGCTCAGATCGAAAAAACGGTATCGCGAATCTTACGAAAAACATTTAGAGTCTCAAGCTCAGTTCGACGCGCTTGAGAAAATCAACGCGGGGCTACGAAATATTATTGCCGATCACGAAGCAGAGATGCTTAGATTACAAAAGCATTACCGCACTTCCTACGAGAAAATCAAAAAGGAGCGAGATTCGCTAATGGATGATTATACAGCGTTACAGAACGACCCTCGCATAAAGGGAACCGCGAACTCTGAATTGGCCACCCGCCACGGCGATCCTGAGAAGATCGAAAATGATCAGAACCAGCTCGAAGGGAGCAAAGTATCGCTGGTGCAAAAATCCAAGGATAGCCATACTCGATACCCTGGCACCCTGGACAATCTCGGCGCCGAACGCGAGAGGGTTATTATTCTCAAAGAAGGAGAGAGAAATAAGCGTTTTCATATCAATGCTGATATCCATCCCCGCAACCTGATACTGCCTATCGGAGCCTTGATGCAGGATACATACGTACATTTGATGGGCCCGGGACATTTGGTAGAAGCTGCTGCGCAGGGTAACCACATAGTATACTCTAGCAGATGACCGGGTGCGTAGACACCTGAAAGTTCGGGACATCAAAAATCGCCGAAAATCTGTTTTCTGCAACAACCTCTGTACCCTAGCATAACTTATTTAACAAGAAATGCCAGCATTTTAAACAAGAGGAAAGTATATCGTAGGTATAGTAATATCATGGAATACTCAGGTTTTGGGAAAAAAAGTTTGCGCAGGATCTACGGCTATATAAGTCCCAATATAAGACTAGCCGGCTGGATCAGTCTCGTCGTTTTCGCTCGTGTCTTACCTCTATAGATTGTACTATCTTCCTGGGCGATTTGACGACTCGATTAAAACAGTAGAAGATTTAATGCACCTGCGATACCTGCGATAGGTATATCAAAATATCCGTATTAAAAGCGATGCATGCATCGCTTAATTATCAATCGATGAAGGTACGATTCCTGATTAATGCAGCTTCTTTCTTGGGCAAATAAAACAGTGAATCGAGTATTTTCAATTTCTATCCCGATATGAAAATATGCTAGAAGTCTATAATCAGACTTATATATGGTAATCGAGATTCTGATATCGAAAAGGGAAGAAATCCTTATTTTAGGTTAACCTCAAAAAACACTTTGGCCAGGATCGAGGTTCACTATGGACTATTATGGTATTTTGGAGCCGTATATATAGTTCAAGAAAGAATAGATAATATTGGAGCTTAAAAAAAGGCCGCTAATTTAGAACGAATCGATTATATCTAAAGCAATTTCATCAGCACTCTTGCTCGTCCCTTTTTCCCAGCTCCTAGGTAATGCTCCTCAAACCCCGTGATTTATTTTGCCCTATCAATTTCTCAAAGGGTTTCGCCTATAGTCCGCCGATTCTACCATCTAGCTCGCTACTTGAATTTTGCAAAGGGGCTGGATCACTGAATCCTGTAAACATCGTGGTATCCAATAACCCATTTGAAAAATATGAATCTTACAGCTTTTTGCAATTTCTCCCCTCTGCAAAGTTACCAGACAAAATCAATATCGCCATATATCCATTTTTGTGATCCCATTTCCATCGATATCCAAATAACCCTAGAAAATTCCTCTTCCTTGATAAAAAGCATTCTACAAAAATCAGAGATACCAATAGAAACTACCCCATTCCCCCTCCCCCCCTCCCTAAACAAAAAAGGCTCTCCCCAACAACTCGACTCTCCCATCCTCCCAGATCTCTCATATCCCGAATCAATTCTCTCTTTCCCCGCATGCCCCCTCCCCATCCAATAAAATAATCCCACTCCCTCCCTCCCCTCCCCTCACCAACCCCACCATCTTACATACCAGCCCCCCCACAGCCTTCAGAACATCCGTGATCTCATTCCCCTCTTTCGATTTGAAGGTTTCTTTCATGTAAGCCTTGGGCGCGACGTGGAAGGGTCGGAGCGTCCTGTGGTCCTCGAGCGCGTCTTCCAAGCAGGTGGAGAGCTGCTGGAGGGTGGAGAGCCAGGTTGCGAGGTGGGTCCTGTAGGCTTTGTGGAGGGCGAGGGTTTGCTTGTGCTCGGTGGGGTTTGTGGTAGCGGTTTTTGGGGTGGAGGAAGGGGTATCATCGGTAAAGGGGATGGGCGTTTTGGGATCACGCTCTGTAGGTGAAGGGTTGGGGGACCAAGGCCAGATGTAGTAGAGGATGTATGCCAGGGCTTTTTTGCGGAACGTGATATCGTGACTCTCTTTGGGATTGGAGATGTTGGCATTGTCTTGGGATTCAATTATTTTGCCATCCTTGATGGTAGTGGTTTCGCTACTTGATAGACGGGCATCTTGGTTGCGGTTGTCATTGGCTTTGTTTAGATGTGACAAGTATTCTTCGTAGCTTGTCATCGCTTCTTCCCGGTTCTTCGCGGCTTTTTCAACCAATGCGTGGATTTCTGCGGAGTGAGGAAGGACCGCCGCCATTCTTCCTGAGATCGCGCTGGCGATGGATTCTTGGAGTAGCAGCGTTGGCGAGGAGATATCATTGGGGATTGGTGATGGTGGTAGGATGACTGATGGTAAAGTTTGGGGAATAATCAGTTCCTGCTCAGAAGAGGGATAGAGAGATGGAATTGTGGTGTTTGACGATATTTGGCGGACTACAAAGACGATTACCAGCCAGAGTAGAGGGAGAAGCCACAAGTAGTTCCGTGGTGAGAATTTCTTTCGGATTGGTTTTCGAAGAGGATTCCGATGCCGATCGCGTCGAGCTTTACGATCCCGTTTTCGCTTAGTGGTCGGCGAAGGCTCCCTATCTGATGTTCCTCCTGGGTTACCTAGTCTGTATGTGCTCTTACGCTCTCTAGTTCTGGACCGTGGCTCATGGTCACCAAAAAAGATGTTGGTCATTTGGTGCTGCGCATGGATATTCGAGCCCGAGGAAGAGGCCATGCCATAATGTGACTTGGCGTTCTGCCTCCCGGTCGATGGTGATTTCTTTACAAGCTCATGGCGTGGGACCGGTGGAAAGTCTTCTGCCCTTACTGGAACTGCAACCTGTCGTTGAGTATTTGGTTGAGCGAAAGTAGCAATACCGACCCGATTGGATTTGATCTCTGTCGGTACAGGGTTCAGAACTGCTGGCAGATCAGGTGGTAATGTTGAGTGATGCTGGGTGTTTAACTCCAAGTACGCAGCGGTGCCATCATGTTGATGGGTATGAACGAGCTCCCTTAAAGCGTCCGATGCTGGCTCTAGGCGCTCCACACGGTCTTGATCGCTTGATCGATGGATCATGCTTGAGCCACGAAGAATTTGAGAAGGAGGGGGAGGTCGATTACGCAGGGGCTGAGGCCGGAAGGTGTCAAAGGACGTTGTAGACCGCGAGGACGCGGCAGCACCCTGTTGTAGGTTTACGTTCTGCATCCACTGATTTGATTCTAGCTCTGTGGGCTCGGCCAGCTCTGGCTCGCTTGTTAGAAAAATGATGTCTTCTAGAGGAAGACCTTTGGGAGGAGGAGGAGGTCGTCGTAAATGCTGGACTTCGCGTTTCAAAGCTGGGTTTATAGGAGCCGTAAAGGGGGCCGTGGACATTTCGGGGGGCTTCTGGGCAGATGACGGTGAGGACTGCGATAAAATTGGGAATAGTTGGTGGAGTCGCATAGGAGATTGCTGGTATGGACTACTTGAGTAGGGATCAATGTAGTGCCTTTGTATGGTTTATTGGAAAGGCAGGATTATCTCGTAGGCTTCGGATTTAATAAGGGGATGCTTTGTGTCGCTATAAGCTTCCTTTCCTGCTTGTCTCTTTCTTTGAATAACTGCGGGAAGTGTTGTTGACAAAAAAGCTGTGAGTGAACCAAACTAAAGGATGGTTTTTATTTCTTCAGCCGTAGAATCAAGCTTTGTCTTCATTATTTCAGTCGAACACAAACTTTGAATTGTTACTATCAGCCCTCATCCATTGAATCAGCACATTTGCCAGGAGGGAGAGTGCGTAAGGGTTTTGGATTGGAGTGAATCGACTGCGGATAGATGGCGATCCTAGGACTCCATTAAAACAGTTCCTTTGGATACATTAAAATAGATACCACAAACAATCAACTTTTACAATTTACCGGTTGAACCTTGGACTCGGCCAGGGTACGTATAGAAAATAGAAGATCGAAAAGCACCCTGCCATGCAATGCCTTTGAAGGAGACGGGACAATTATAGAAGGCCCTTCAACCAAAGAGGGAGACCGGAGAGCCAGGGCAAGCAGTTCCGGATAAGTACTGAAAACGAAGACGAAAGTACATCGGAAATTAAACAGGGCACTGAATATACTCTACGGCAACGAGCCGGTGTTCCTACCGATCACTTGTATCATGGCTGGAGCACTATTGGCATTGCTTGTAAAAGGATGTGTCCGGGTGAGACATATGGAGAAAATGTAGTTGTGTCAGTAGAGTAAGAATATCAAACTCGCCCGCGGAAGACAGAAGCCCTTCTCAGTGCCTCAAAGATAATGCTCTAGATATGTGCCAAGTCGTTTCCAAGATGAAATCGTGATATGAAGCAAAGAACGGCTAGAAAGATAAAGAGAGAAGTCTATCAAAGTACGCAACGAAGCACAATCGCAATCCTCCCTTTGATTTCCAACCGATCTCCCGCATTTTCCAGCGAGGTGACGAACCAGATTTCTCAAAGTGACCTCCTCAAGGAAGATCTGTTACGCAGAGCCCAATCGTGTAGGAGCTCCGCTGATCTCTCTTCCAATATCTCCAAGCGCATCAAAACCTCGCTAGGTGGATCCTCGAATTCAAGCCCAAGTCCTTCAACCCAGCTCATAGCATCCTAGTGTACGAGAGTCAGCGTTTCCAGCAAAAGAAAAGAAGACGATGTGTATCATTACCGTAGCTTTGACGTAAAACGGCTTGTCGGGAAAAAGAGGACATATATTGGTCTGCGGGAATGAATACCGATGTTATTGCTCTGAGAAAGGGAGTGAAGATACTCACAACCTGCCAGTAGCATTTCCTTGAGGCAGTTTGAGGGATCTGTTCAAGCTCCAAGATCTCGGATCCAAAATCAGTGCGAGGCCATTAAGCAAGAGATGCGTTCTCGTGAATCCATATACCTTTGCTTCTTTGCGAATTTCTCTATCGACGTTGGAAAGCGCTTCGGCCGACTAGAATTTTGATTAGCATCAGTCAATCATCAGGAAAGGGTGTTGATCTATATATTACCGCCTTATCTAAGCGTCTGACGCGATGGTGATTGAAGGTCTTGATAAAGAGTTCAATGTACTCTATTTCCTTCGGAGCTGGGTCCTTTACCCGGAGGCATCGCACTGTTACGACCCATCCATCATCCAGCGGTAGTGAAGGCATGATTGGCAACGGCTTGATAGTTTCCCAAGAATGCACCTTCTACCGGTAGAGCTATACTTTTGCTTGAAAAAGCGTGGGCAGTAGCGTGCGCTAAAAAAGAGGAGAAAATCCGAGAAGAGGTTACTGTCCTAGTATCGATGGCAGAAACTTATCACAACCATCGATTAAGCTTGATTGTACCATAAGACCATATGTATAGTGGGCAGAAAGCACGGGTGACTGCGGCTTTGTTCGAAAATATTTGTTGTCCGATGGGTTCTTTATAAATATGCTTGCCTTCTTTGACCAACAATCATCTGCGTAGTTGATGCATTATTTTGTCAATCTCCGTTGAAGTACCTAGCTGTTGTAAGTTTCGACCTCACCTACCTTACCTGCAGCATAGCAAACGCATGTCATTCAGGCTCACACAATCCAGGTTGGTTCCCGAATTATTGCAATAGTGGGGAAGGGATATGGAATGGGGAAAGGGGAAAAAACAACATACAGGTGGAAAGCTCACTCCCTACAGCAATTTGTTAATTTACCGTGGCGTTTTCGTAGTCCAGGGGAGTCGTTCTCAGTCAGCCTTCGCGCAGACCTTGATCAATACTAGCACCAACTACAACTACCGTGGAGAAGCACCGCACTTGAGTCGCCGAGCTTGGGGTGGAAAAATCCTCCTCTGCGCGACCAGCGGCCAACCGACCCTTAGGGTAGCTTAAGAGACGTCCGCTTCGCCGGTGCTTCCATTAGAGTCACGATGGTGGAAAGTCGCGGCGATCATACGGAGAGTGGTGTGTACCCGTCGAATATCTACACCTTGAATCATCCATCTCGGATCCTCGCGAACTGGTACCACAATGACGGTCGGTTATCACCACCAATTTCGAGGTACTTCTTGTCTGGCTTGATACCCTTCGACCGCAATTGGTCGTTGTTTACCTACCATTTCACTTCAAATGTCGGCCTCCTACCAGATGAAGCGACTGGACTTCCGCCCAGTCGCTTCATCCTACCTGCTCGTCCTACCGCCCCGATATCCACAGTCAAGCTCCGTATGTCAGCTGTCAGTACAAGTGGTAGATGTGCCTGCTCAAACACATGCATGAGAGCGATTTCGCGTCACGGTCCATGGCAAAAGACGCTGCGAAAGGCAAGTTTGGAATCGGGCGAACCGATGAGCTGCGTTGCGAAACGGAGAATATTCAGAGGTTGAATGCGGGGATTGGGGTCGTTCCGGCTTTCAATGGTTCGATTGGTATGGATATCTTAGTGGTGTGGGTGGGCCAGCATGCTCAGGGGGGCTGAGGGGGAATTTAGAAGCTTCGCACAGAATTGGGTCTACAAGATATGGAGCCAGTCAAGCGTGTCCTGCAGATGAAATATGGCTCCGGTCATCTACTGCATTAGCGGCCCGAATTTCGCATGGAAGATGAGGCCATTCGCTTATAAAGATCAGGATAGAATACACCCGGAATTCCTCAGCCGACGAGGCATGTCGTCGTATGCCCAGGGGAGAACGCTCCCGCTGCGGCCAACAGCGCAGCGGGAGAGGCGAGCCAAGGCCGGTGGGAAATGCCGGCGGAGGTGAGGAAGCGAGAGCATCCATGGGAGCGAAGATAGCGTGTCAATGGAAGAGAGCGAAGGTGGAGGTGTGAAAGGGGAATCCTGCGGGTTAAGGCAGACGGGGAAGAGATGGAAGGGGTAACGGATCGAATGTAGGATCAGGAGAGGAGTCAACAATAGGTAACTTACGAAGATGTCGGGACACGATCATCGTAATAAGGAAGCACGTGGAGATAATACAAGACAAGGCATGGAGAAGAGAGGGCGTATAGCGTATGCTTCTCTAATTATCGACGAGACGACGTGCTCGAGATACAGAGGAGATGTAGAATTCGAAGGGGAATGGTCGCACCCATTGATCGAGTTACGTTCGGGGAGAAAACATGAACCAGAAGGAGAACCGATACATATAATTGTCGTGTGTTTCTTAATAGGATATTCCATGATTCAAGGGGTTATGCTCGTATATACGACTGAGAATCGTGCTATTACAACCTATACCTTCGACCAGGGTTGGTTTCAGAGGCGATCTTATACCTCACCAAAGGGACCAGAGGAAGCTAGCTCCTGGTTCTGGGTGAGGTCCAGTGATATACTTTTCAATGCCTCCACAGTCTACTTCTCCTTTCGACTATTGTCACAGGAGTGTCGCCGCTTCGTTCCTATCTTGTCCGACGTCCTCGGCGATAGCAGTCCGTGCTGCGTCCTCACGTTCGTCCCGACTTTATTAATAGGAACCGACTTTGCCCATGGCCCGTTGTCGACGTATCCCCCGCCAGGCATGAAGAAGGAACAGAATTTGATCATGTCCTGAGCCGTTTTCTCAGGTCCGATCTACCAAGATTCCTCCTCGACCTTACTTCTTTTGCAAGGGTGGGATTTGGCGAAAGGCTACTTTTACAGGATCGCCCTGGGCTTCCGCGAAGTTATTAATTCGACAAGCAGCTGATCATTTGCTTGTATGAAGGCGCGTTTCTGAACTCCATTCCCCGCATCTTGCAACTGTAGTTGACGCATCGATCGGCGACGCTAGGAGGTAGTAGCTGGGCGTCCTTCATTGGGATGTTCGTCTTCACTGGACGAATCGTCGCCGCTCTTGTTCTCAGAGTTGTGGCTGCCGGGAACCGCACCGTGCTCATGTTTTGCGGCTGCTCTGTGGGTCAAGTTTTTCAGTTGCCTCGTCATTCTCATCATACATGGTGCGGAGTTTCCTCAAGTCTGTGGGTAGATATCTACGGCCATGGGTAATGCCGTCAAATGCTCTGTTGAAAGCCGCCATAGGGTCTCCCGGCCACGTCTTTCTGGTCCTGGATGCCCCTTCGTAGGCTCTCCCTTCTGGTCCGAAAGACTTGATGATAAAGGCATCGTACGAGCCTGCTTGTGCGCCCGGCATAAGCTTCCCTTTCGACCCCTGGTCGTTGTAGTACATCTCTGCGGTTGGGGGAGACCGACGGATAACCTGTCGATGCTTGATCCAGGCTTGTCTGCGCCGGCGCACGTCCTTTTCCTCATCATCGATGAAGTACTGTAGATCTGCGGGGCAGAATACGCAGGATGGATTAGGGCGTTTGCCATACCAGCCGTTGCATGTTGGACATAGCGGCAATCCATTGTCCTCTGCTTGTAACCCGCGTAGGTTGATAAGTCCAGAGTCTTTCAAATCTTCAAGGACCTGTAGAAAAGTCAGTCTTGTCCTCTGTAAAGCCACCCCTTGTTTCTGAAAGACATCCAATCAACTTACATCTTTTTCGCTAGAAAATATCACACGAGCGACATGAGTCTCTTTGTCGCCGCAATGCCAACATTTATCGCCCGAGGTTGTATCGCGTTTTCTCTACTTGGTACTCTTGGAGAAGCTTGTTGCCCTAGACACTGACAATGCTAAGGTGTCCGATGCTGCAACAGAGTCTAGGTGATTTAGTAGCACCGTACTTCCGTTTCCGCTGTGAAGAGGATTGGTCTGCGGATGAGTTCGAATGATGGCTGTAAGGACGTGAGGGCGGCTTCCGTTCACGACTGCTTCGACGAAGCTCGCGAGCTGGGCGAGGTGGCGGAACCATTGAGCTGCCTGCGTAGGTGGTGTCTGGAATGGAGACGGAGTTAAGAATTTGTGATTGAGGAAGACCGGATGGCTTGGGGTGGGAAGTCCGATGAGTGGGAGACTCCATGCTGCTATAATCGGTGATGAACTCTAAAGTGCAAGAGAGAGGTCGATAGTATGAGGGATGATTGGCTTCGGCAAGTCGCTGCTTATTACAGGAGAAGCTGAGTAATATCTTACGAAGTAGCGAGCAGCCGATAGAGATGGAGTATGAATGGCATGATTGTGTTTTACTTGTTTACTGACTTCGCTGAGCTAGCTTGAGAAAATAAAGGACTTGTGGGAGACTTTGTTTGAAAGGGTTATATTATTTTTCTCCGAGGATGACGTGGGTCTGCGGGTGAGTCTGTGTGGGAAAGTGTGGGGTGGTTAGTCTAACTCATTCAAAATCATTTCCTAAACACAATCAGGCTCCGCCAACCTTCCTTTAACCTAACATTCAAGAAATCCATCTTTCCATCAATATGGCGGACTACACGTATCTTGCTAACTTGTCAACATCCAACCTTGTCCTCGCCAGTGTTATATTACTACTTACCGGTGTACGTTTCCAGCTATACACAGAACCATTTCCGGGCTTATTCCTATAGCTTATCCTGCCTTGGAGCCTAACGGTGATCTACAACCTCTACTTTCATCCTCTGGCTTTATATCCTGGTATCTTCCGACTAACGCCGTAAAGATTCGATGAACTCAATTGACCAAGACTCAGGCCCCGCTTCCAGAACAGCGTTCTACTTCGTAGACTGCTGGTCAATGTTACGGGGAAACTCCCATCGTCATACTCTTAAGMTTCACAACAAATATAGAGGTGGTGTACTAATCATACCAAATGCACTATCCTTCAACACGGCTCAAGCCTGGAGAGGTATGTACAGCTTAATGGGCTCCCACAATAAGCAGGCCACCATTAAATATGACCAAGACATCTACGGTACAAGGCTCGGCAAAGGGCAGCTGGCCAAAGATCCCATCATATTCCAGCAAGAAGGGCCCGCCAATATTACCGGTAGAGAGTTAGCCAATCATGATTTATTGCGAACCTACGGACGACTGAAGTTGCGAATCATCGTGATCATGCTCGGATTCGAAAGCTACTCTCGCATGCATTCTCCGAGACAGCCTTACGTGAACAGGAGCCGATCCTCACTCAATACTTCCATCTGCTTCTATCGAGACTGAAGGAGCACCTCGGAGGCCCGACCCAAGGCAAAGTTGATATCATGTCCTGGTACAACTTCACCACGTTCGATATTATTGGGTTGGTCGCTGTCTCTCTTTCCTTCACTCACGAACATAATTCTTACAACCCGGCAGAGAATTAGTTCTCGGAAGCTCGTTCCAGGCACTCGAGAATGGTCGCTACCACACATGGATGAGGCATGCCCTAAAACGGACCATGGAGAATGAGGCACTGACGATGATAGGAACATGTTTTAATCGATCAAGTTCCTCGGCGTAATGCGGTTTGCAGCACACTATCCTGCCATCAATCGGGTCATCAAGGCCATGCTCTGGGCTTTCCCCTCCATCGACGAGAAAAGGCAATCTCACTTCGATTTCACGAGCAATAAGACCGAGAGCCGACTGGATCAAGACAATTATCGCAGAGATTTTCTATCATACGTAAGTCTTGGGCCGTCTTCTTCTACAGGAGATATATAATGACAGCCCATGGAGATAAATAACGAGCGAGGAATGACGAGAGAAGAGATCATCAGTATATCTGGTGTGCTGCTCATCGGGGTATCTGAGACTACAGCGACGTTGCTCAGTGGGGCTACTTACTACCTTCTCACCAATCCTCACACGCTGAGAAGGCTTTACGCGGAAGTCCGAGGCGCCTTCAAAGCCGAGGCTGAAATCACCCTACCATCGCTGTCCCTACCATATCTCGAAGCCGTGTTGACAGAGTCACTTCGAATGTATCCACCAGTGGCGGCAAATCTACCGCGTATAACGGGATCCCGGGGGGGTGTGATCGACGGGTATCATGTTCCTGCAAAGGTGCGCATGCTCATCTTTTTCGGCAGCAAGTCGGAGGAAATGATGAGTTCTTCAGTCGTCACTGATGCTGCGTTACTATTATAGGTTTCCGTTGGTGTATATTAGTGGGCTGCGTCCCAGTCCAAGGACAATTCCACGGATCCAGCCGAACGATGGCTGCCAGAAGCCCCGGAGCAGTACCGGCAGGACAAGAAAGCAGCGCTCTAGCGTTTCTCGACAGGGCCGCGAGGTTGCCTTGGCAAAAAGTAAGCGTCGAGTGCCGGGTCAACGAAAGCCTACGAAAGTGCACGTGTAGCTAATCTCTTTCGTTTTAGCTTGGCGTACGCGCAAATGCGGTCAATACTGGTGCGAATGCTGTGGAACTTTGACCTGACTCTTTATAAAGAGAGCAATGGGTGGGCGGACCAGAAATCGTACATCCTATGGGACAAGCCACCCCTGTGGGTACAGCTCAGCGATCGCAATGCGATATGAAGGTCGGGAAAATCGCAGCATCCATACCAACCCAAGGCAGACTTCTCGAGTCCATCGATTGCTAGATACTGAATGATTAAGTGGTCCGTGTGCTTATATACTGTACTAGAAAACCGTGTATCTAGCAAAGCGCTCAATGCAGGCGGGTTTCGGCCCTGCTTTCCAGGTGAGAAGAAGGAATAATTGGCGGATAGAGCAAAATTGATACATGAGCAACTTCCCGGTAGAGCTTTCTCAACTCATGCAAGTATTGACGCCGTCTCCCGTGTGAACCGAGGCATCAACCTGGTAACCCTAATCGGCGTCGGTGTCATCCTAGATGACCTCAGATCCCTCCTTGACTCGACTTTGGAACCGGTTCCAGTAAGCCTACGGGAAGACGCATGGGAAGGCAATGCTGACTGCGTCAGAAAGACACCTGAACCGGTGAACCAGTAGACAATCTGCAAGGCCACTGACATGACTCGCCGTAACTAGTTCGATATGCATCACATGAATTGCCTCGTACATTCTTTCCAAAGTGGCCTAGAACGCTTCCGCCTAGAAATCTCATCACGAATGGGTGAAATGTCGATGCTCAGCTTTTGTTTAGAAAACCGCTCATGTTATATTTGATCGTTGCAGTAGGCATTCGATATACATCCTCGCAAGTCAAAAAAGCAACAAGCATTCCCGGACGGCTAAGGAATCCAAGGCTACTATGGCCCCTTTCTCATTCAAAGTGAGACGTAGGAGATCCTCCTTGTTGAAGACTTCTCTAAGAACGGCCCTCCATCGTTATATCTAGCACCACTTGGTCTGGTCTATCCTGTTACACGCGGGCTAATGCCTCCGCCTGGTAGCCTTTGTCTGCTATTCGCACCTCATGTTTGCGGCCATTTGGTGATTTTCCAGCGACGGCAACCTCGGCCAACAGGTGACCATCCTTATCTCCAGAAAGCTTTGACTAGGAGCCATCTCTCTCATGATAGCCATCGTAGACATTGCCGACGGGTGCTCGAAGGACGGACGAGCCAGATCGCTCGTTCTTGCTCAGCGTAGCTAGATCGAATATTATAGGCCGTAAGAAGCTTGTGTAGGAGCGAAGTCGGTGAGTGAATGGAGCTTTGTATCGGTCGATGAAAGCTGGAAAGGCAAGCGCGCACGCGCAGACAAGGTCCACGTTGACCTCGAGGACGCTGCTGCCGTCAGTATCGTGCTGTTACTAGGTTCACGTTGGAGAGACATACGCCCAAATCTGGATCTTTCCAAGATTCCAGGTGCGGTCCCTATCGATGTACAGGACCGGCGTCATCGCGAGCCTAACTATACTTGCAACCACTGCGCTAGTAAGGATCAGCGTGTTCCTTCTCCGTCGGTCTTGTTCGACGTACAAGGCTGCAATACTGAAGATGGCGATCAGTCGAATTTTACGGTGTTGTTTCAGGTTCAAGGACTAGATAACCGGCATTGGCAGGGTGAGAACGCAAATATCGCTGGCGACATTAATGCCACCGGAGGCGTACAGAAGCCCCTTTAGCTTGATATAATGGTCCCGCTTGACCGTTGGATCCCAAACCTTCTCAAGCGGTATTCATTCAAAGAGCGATGCGAAGAAGAGTCCAGTATAAGTGCACAGCAGAAGGGTGATGGCCATTGCGAGGATCCGCCGTATTGTCGGGCTCGGCCTGAAGAGGCGCCAGTAGCATAGGAGGCAAGAGAATTTGATGATGGCCACAAGCGGCAAATTGATCCATGATGCGATGTTGAGCATCTGATCGAAGAAGCTGGGTCAGTACGCAAGAAAAAGAGGAAGGAGGCTGACCTTCAAGGCACTCGGGACTTGGGTAGCTGGAACATCCCATAGGTGACGGCCGAGTCCCCGGGTACTGCCTGCTTCGCATTAAGCGGATGTATCCGTCGGTCCCAGTGCTTACTTACCAACCATCAACAGAGCGGAGAAAACCAAGGTCAGAAGCTGTCGGTGTCAGCGACCGGTCTAGAGCTCGCTCGATTTTGGGTAATTACGTATGCCAGGGCGCAGCAATCTGGGGGTCCATGGTCAGTATTCGACTGCAATCTGGAGTCGCGCGGTCTTACAATCATCCAGCCAAAGCTCACGGCTGATGAACTTTCGAGTGTAGAGGCGAATAACGATGGCACATATTGCCAAGAGCAGGCATATACTATGCAGAGCAATAGTACCACGAGGCTGATCGGGAGGGTCAACAAAGTTCGATTTGGTACCAGATGGAGGCGGTATAAATGTGAGGGCTCGAGTAAAAAGATGGGCCATGATATTCCAAAATTCGAGGGTAGGCGCGCGAAATGGCAGCGAGAGAGCAGAAGCTCGAAGTATATAAGCAAGCAAGGTATTGTAGTTTGCCTGAAACAATTTTTCGAGGAAGTCCTCCGTCACCTCATCATACGAAGTGAACATGCGGCGCAGATTCAGAGGCACAGTCGAGGTCTCCGTCAGCACCGATGTTGGGCTTACCATGGGATACATGTGCTATTCAATTCATAGTAGGTTAAGGTTCCAGTTATCGGACTATCTTACGCTGATAAGGTGTGAAGTGAATTATATAGAAGGGTCCTTGCTTAGGGTTAGGGCATCCTCGACTCCGCCGCCAAAAGCAAAGGAAAAACCAATCACGAACATGCACATACCATGCAACGGGGCAACTCCGAGCGAGGTACGCAGACGGCAAGAACTGTCAGGCGGCGAATCAGCCAAAGCGACCAGTCCCCAGTCTCAGGACACTGAACCGGGCCTAAGCTCAGCAAACAGCGGAAAACATTGGTTAGTTTCGACGCTACCCCTATTGACTTGCCTTAGGCTCGGCAATCTTATTTCGACTACAGAGTTACACAGCATACGGGACGAATAAATGCTTATTATTCCCATTCTGGGTCACACAGCATATATTAAAAAGAATCTGATACACTTACTACTTTATCACTAAAAATTCGCCGTTCAGCGATTGGTGGTTCTTGCTGGACAGAGAGTGGGACAATTTGAACTTTATTACAGACCAGGCGCACTAATCCGCATAAGGCGACAAGTTATCACTGGCACCACCACTACATTTCTGCTATACAGCGCCCTCTTAATCTACCACAATACTTTTCCCCCATGCTCCCCCAACTGCTCTAGCCTGACGAAGCATCCGGGTGATACCTGGGGTAGTGTATGCTCTATGCCAAGTTCCCACTGACGCTGTATTAAATGGCTTCGACGTACGTCCGGAGGTCTGCACTCAGATCCAGGTTTGGTACCAGTAGAGACTTCTTGACGCTTGCCTCGATCTCAGCTCTACACACATCCTTGGCTGCATCTTCTGACACAGACAGCTCCGTCACGAGGACCCAGATCGCGTTGACCACACAGCCTTGTCCCTTCTCCTGCGCCCAATCGCGCTCTTTCTCCCAGGAGAAAAGGCCACTGGTCAGACTGAGGGCCTCGAACGCGGGCTGCGCGAGCCGCTTGCATGTTTCCATCTCTTCTTCCGGGATCATCAACGCCATCGCGAAAGTCAATGTCCCGAACCAGATCCTGCCCCACCGTCAGCCTCGTCGGATTTGCTCGCACGTGCGTCGAGGCACCTACATCTCACCAGCATCGATGATTTGATAAGGGAGGTATTCTTCCAAGCTCGCAAAAGGGCGTGATCGCGGCCGACTAGCAGCCAGCTACACGAACGTTGCCCAGGATTTCATCGACGTCAAAGCCCGTTCCGGATCGATGGCCAGCATCTCCGCCAGAATATGCGACTGAATTCGCTTTGACCCCTGACTGGCAGCGCTGACGCTGCCTGGAAGAGGAGCTTCCGAAAGCAATCCTTCTCCAAATACTTGCAACAATTGTAGATCGTTCTCATCGGCCTGCTTTCTATCAGCATTCCGGCCAGCGCTCAGCTTCATCCCGATTTCTACCTTCTCGAGATCGATCCCTTCCATGGCATCTGCTCCCACATCAGTCGAGAACTGTTCCCAGACACATGTCCGAGAGAAAGGCAACAACCATCGTAGAGGAAGGCAAACTCGTTCGCATAAGAGATGATTTCCAGCCTTTCAGGAAGACACTCGGGCACGGTGACAGCAATGAAGCCATATTGTCTACCTAAACCCCCATGGTACTGTCCCACTGGACTCACAAACTTGGTCCAATCGTCGTGAGCTCGTTTGACGCCGGCAACTTCCTTCTGAGTATCTCGATGCATGCGTAGGGCCACACCCTCGCAAAGCTTCATGGTCTCGTCGTCAGGAGAGTTGACAATGTCGGAGTAACAAAAATCCATCGTGTCGATTCAAGTGGGATGTTATCCTACCAGAGCATTAATCCTTTTATCAATGGCTGTAGCATTAGGCTGTTACCTCGCGCTGGTTAATCCCCGCAACCAGTGTCACCAGGCGCCCTGACCCCAAAGTGTCATAGCTCCTAGTGGGTCAGGATGACCGCACGCCTGTACACCAGAAGCTTAGGGTAAGAGATGCCGCCAGCCGTACACCTCACTTGATAATGGAAAGATCAGCAACTCGTTCGAGGCAATTGGAGGAATCAGGCGGCCAGGTGCCTGGTTGCCTTCACCTGCTGCGTGAGATACACCCCGCTCGATGTCGGAAACGAAAGATCAGCAACTAATTTCAGGCAAAGATGACAGCATGCCGCTAGATGCCAGGTTGCGTTCAGATGACGCCGCCGAATAAGGTGTGCAACCACAACCCGCTAGAGACTCAAAAGATCGGCTACGACTACAACCCATTTCCCATATCTTCATCCTCCATTACCAGAAGTTTGCAACGCAAAGTTTCATCCTATTCGCTACATCGAGAGTGACCAACAGCGATGAATCTTTTTTCTAGCTACTACCCTGAATGGGTGCAGGGTCACAAACTGTTCAGTTCCATACTCATCGTAGCCCTGTATTTCCTTCTATGCAGTCTCACCTTGGTTCTATACCGCCTTGTCTTCTCGGAAATCTCTACCTCTCCAGGACCAAAGCTGGCCGCGGCAACGTACTGGTATGAATTCTTCTTTAATTATATCCGCCAGGAGAAATACATTTTCGAGATTAAGAGGATGCATCAGAAATACGGTCTGTAAATCTTGGTACATCGTCGAGACACGCTGGCCTTCCGGCCTTTGTTACTCTCTCAGGCCCAATTGTCCGAGTGAATCCTGATATACGTCGGCCTTCCCATCTGGACGGCGAGACTCACTCTAACACGGGCAGGAACTGTCGATCAACAACCCCGACGCTTACAACGACATCTACGTATCCGAAAGTCGAAGACGAACCGACAATTACCACTCGTTCATCAAGGGTATTGATTTCGACGGTCAGCATTGCAATCCCGCAGCGAAGATGGTAGCACTAAATGCAACCAGGCTCGCACCTGCTCACGACCTCGCATAACCTACACCGGCGTCGAAGAAAGCCTCTTGAGCCATTCTTCTCGCGCCAGGGGGTGTCGCGGTTGTGGCCGGTGATTGTTAAAACGACTGAGAAATTTGCGAATCGATTAGAAGGTCTAAAAGGGAGCGGATCCGTAATCCGTTTTAACCATGCTTATTCGGCCTTCTCCGGAGACATCATCGGTCGGATATACTAGCAAGACGAGGAATATTTCCTCGATGATCCCGACTTCGCGCCCAAATGGTATATCAAGAGTTCAACAGTGGCGTTTCGACTCATAGGGCAGCTAGGTTCAACCTGATACAAACCATCATCTTATCAATCCCGCTCTTCACGTCGTTCCCACAGCTAGTTCGGTGGGGATGACCGACATAATTCGTCATCCGCGTGCTGATTAGGGGTAGCATCGTCGCTCTAATACCGGAGAAAATCGTCCTCTGGGCCTTTCCCAGCGGCAAGATCTTCGAGCGCTTCAAAAGAGTCGGTTCTCCGCCCGTAGATTCAAAGAAGTGCGCAGCTAATCAATCCAGGTAGCACTGCGGCACGTAGCCGAGGCAAAACATGAGCGGCTCAATGACAAGCGATCCGACATATCTAGATTTCAAGGTCCGATCACGTTGTTCAAACACATCTTAAATAACGACATGCCGGCATCTGAATTGTCGGAAAAACGGCTGGCCAAGGAGGCGCAAGTACTGCTAGGAGGTGGTACCGCCAGCCCCGCTCGAACGATTGGATACATCTCATACTACATCCTATCCAGACCCGAAATCCGCGCCAGACTTCAGCGAGAACTTCAAGGGGCGATGGCTGCCTATCCAGCCGATATTCCGTCCTTGGCCGCATTGGAGAGACTACCATACCTCCAAGCACTTATCAAAGAAGGGTTGCGGTACGTTGATACTCCCATATTCCGAAAGTCTCGTCAGTGTCGGCTCACAAGCATTTGCCCGTAGCCACGGTTACGGAGTAATACACCGACTGCCACGCTATTCGCCGGACGTACCAATCCAGTACAAACAATGGACTATACCCCGTGGGGTATGCTGTCCGCTGCGTATCTTTCACTGATATTGAGTTTCGGTACTAACGGCCCAGGTGCCCGTTGGGATGTCGAGCTATCTCATACATAGCGACGCCTCGGTTTACGAGAGACCCTCGGAATTCAACCCAGACCGCTGGCTGGGTCCTCTCCATCCGAATATACTTCGGAACTTCGTTCCATTCAGTCGGGGGTCTCGCAATTACTTAGGCATAAAGTAAGTCTACATTAACTGGATCGGACCGACGACAAGGGCCCTGATACTTTTCGAATAGTCTCGCTTATACAGAAATCAACATCGTCTTTACTATACTATATCGACCCGGTAAACCCCAAATTGAGCTTTATAAGACCGATAAGAGCGATATTATTCATATTCACGATTCTCTAATCCCGTTACCCAGGCTAGATACGAAAGGAGTAAGGATTATTACTCGCTAAGGATAGATATACTTTTATACTCCGAGTCTTGGATATAAATGATAATAACAGGACTAGAAAAGATTACTAATAGACCCTAAGTCTTTGAACTAAAGGACCCGCATATTAAATTAAAGCACTTTAGATACTATTTTCTACTGGGTTAGAGGAAATTGATAATGATATTTATATTACTTAGAGGCTTGAAGGATTGATTAATTGTTCTCGTTCCAAGTTCGTGCAAATAGTTCGTATATAAGAACTATAGATACGCTAGACCAAATTAGGTAGTACTACATGCCGCCGGTCTCCTTGATAACCGGATCAATCGGAATAAATTATTTGCTTCGTCAGTAGGATGCTACCCAGTCAGGATATATACCTATAAGGCGGCAAATATATATACTGCCTATCTCCAGACGTAAACAGTTCCAGTATTGCGCAATATAGGATAGCTATCGTCTTCTTATCAAGAAATAATCACCTCCGCGCCCCGCCGCTACTCTATAAGTAATTATCTGCTAACACTTCTGCCTATAAATTATCAAATCCATTCTTCCTTCCATCATCCCCGTATCTATAGGCGTCGCCTTTTTTCAAGTCTTCCCCCCTAGCCCAACCCTTACCGAAGCTAATCTTCCCAACCAGCATAGCAAAGTTATTATTATTACTGGTGGTTTTTCCGGTATCGGTCGCGAGCTTGCTAGTATCATCTATTATAAGGGCGCTAAGGTCTATATCCTAGGCCGCTCGGAATCCGATGCGCTGCAAAGCTTCGAAAGGATTAAAGCTAACCTACCTACCCCCTCGCTCTTATCGGCAGTCCCAGGCCAGCTCCACTTCCTGTAGCTTACGCTCGAGGATCTCTCCACTATTATATCCACCGCTGATGCATTTAAGTTTAAGAAAACCAAGCTCGACCTACTCTTCAATAACGCCGGTGTCTCCCTTCTACCGCGGGATAGTGTGTCCAAGCAGAACCACGAACTCCAGCTCGCCGTAAACTGCCTCGGTCCCTTACTCCTCACTGAGTGCCTTCTCCCCTCGCTCTCCGCCGCATCTTCGTAGCTGCCCCCCGCTACCGTCCGTACTATCTAGACCAGTTTGTAAATAGTCGATCTCGGAAGCTTTAAAGGCGATCTCGGCTCTTCTACCCCTACGATCCCGGGATCCCGACCAGTCGAAAAACTACACCCGCTCCAAAGTCGGGAACTGKTTCCTGGCGAGCGAAATGTCGCGCTACCTCCGCACCCTCTGTATCCTCAGCCTTATACAGAATCCAGGAAATTTAAAGACCAACTTGCTGCGCTATACCCCGACCTACTTCCGCTAGATAACCTCGCCTCTAATATATAAGGCGAAGATAGGCGCCTACACGGAATTATAGACGGGGCTATCCACGAATCTAACCCTCGAGGTAAATAACGGAGGTTTTATCCTGCCGTGGGGAAGGGTTCATCCGCAGCCGCGAAAGGATCTGCTGGACGCGTTGAAGAGTAAGGAAGAAGGAGGGACGGGGCAAGCCAAGGCATTTACGGAGTTGTGCGAGGAGCAAATCGCTCCGTTTCGATAGCGTGGTAACGGGGTCGTGGGAATATTCAAGGGCTATCGGAGCGTACCTCGACAGTGTGTTGATTGGACTTTGGCCATGGCCGAGGCAATAGTATGTACTTATCATAAGCTTGCGACCAACATGAGAGGAGGGGATAATTCTAGGGGACCGTCACAGAGCCAATCCGGACAGCCATGTGACTGTAAAAAGAACTTCTGTCTCAATCGGTCCACAGATAGACACTCTAAAATAAAAAAGCTATTAAACAACCGTATCCGAACGAGCAAATAATGATACTTGATCATTATAACCGATCCCGATCTCAATCTCAATCTCAACAACCGCGCAACCATCCTCTCCACAGCCTCCTACCCATCTACCCTGCGCCCAAAATCGACTCCAAACGCTCTCTTTAATCCTTCTCCAGCTCGCACATCCACGGTATATAAACGCTAATACCAAAAATTCTCCCCCAACAAACCACCCTTGACTCATGATCCTTTCATCCATCTCCCCTACCAGTAGCAACCCCCCTTCCCCCGCCCCCCCCCGGGAACCCTCCTCCTCCCCTCCTCCCCCCCTTAAAGAAAAAGTGTACCCGGACCCCAAACCTCTCGCTGGGGACGAACAGAGAGATAGGAATTAAGACGGGGAGAGAGGATTGCTTTAGGAAGGGGAATAAGCCACGCTGGGGAAGAGGGTGGGAATGCTCTAGAAGGCAGGAAAGGGTAGGACTAAAGGACAGAAAAACAAGGATAAATGAAAAGAAAGGGAAGAGGGAAAATGGGGGGTTGTTTTTCTTATCCTCTTTCGGAGAATTGTAATTGGAAAAGGGTACACCATATCTGGAATTTCCTTCCTTCTTCTAGATATCCATTTCTCGTTCTAAAATGACAAAGAGGTGGTTTATGATCGACTAATTTCATCGTCAATAGATGGCCTTAGGGGAATCTTGCCTTATGCTAAGATAGAGAAGAGGATTCGAAACCTGTGATAAGTGTCTCTTTCTTAAACCAAAATTCACATAAATACTATCACTGAATAATTCCCTCTGTTTATCTCACCCTGCTTCCAAATCAAAGGGAGGTGCTATACTACCATAAGTCTCAATTTACTTTCCAGTAGCTCTTGATTTCAACGGCCAAAGCAGTACGAGTAACTTTGTTCTCCAATAGATCCTTTATCCTTCTATTATACCTTCGTTATCGTAATCAAGTTCGATTTACTTACCTTAAAGACACCATTACAACTCCTCCCTCTTCCAACTCCGACATCACTGCATGGATCCAGCAGCTGCCCATACCTAACGGCCATGTATTTCAGACATCATTGAACCCCATGAACCCATCTTTTAAAAGCTAGCTCCGATCTCTTCTAGCCCTCGAGATTATTCGCAAGCCGCAAGGTCCCGGCGATCGGGAACGAATTATCATCGCTCGTCTTACAAGCGCAAAGCTCGACGTCTTGATATAGGTCCTTAATCCTCTTCAGCTGAAGAAGCTTACCATTGATTAATTTCTGGAAACGCGAGAACTAGGCTGCCGCGTTAATACGCGATAGAAATCGCCAAGCAGCTCCGTCGACGGACTCGGATAGATGTGGCGGCCAAGAGAAGAGCGGGCTGCCCGGACAAGAGGAAAGTCCAGGGAGTCGTAAGAACTACCTCGGACACCCAGGCGTCGTCGCAATGTAGAATTCTCAAACGAAACTATATCGGAGTCCTTCATATTCTTCCACGCCTAGAAGGCTGCCGCACAATAGCAACCCCACGTTGATTAATGGTGGTTCAGGGACAACATCTTGGCCTTGCACCGAAATCAATAATTGATGGTATAGATTGCTTTGATAATGTCTTGCTGGATATTATAATAGATGGCTGTATACTCGACCTCGGCGAACAATAGAATGATAATTACGGTCAGACGGGTAAGATAATCAGAAATATAGGACGAGCGAGAGCGACAACGACTACTACAGGCGTATCGATGTTTCGAGTCATTCAGGTCTTTCGACTCAACAACTGAGCCATGGTTCTATGTGGCTGAATATCAAGTATAGTTCTTTGTGAGCTTGACGCAAACGGAAAGGTACCTACCTAATGCTACATACCATCAGTACAATTCTCATCGACCCGAAGCCGTGAGGCCACAGCGGCTACTCTCGTATTACAGAATATATCTTCGAAGATTGACATCTAGCCTCGCTATCTCCGAAGCGTATTCAGATACTATGACGGGCGAGTAAATAAGATCGAGGTGGATCGAGTTCATCATATAGGTTGTGGTAAGTCTGGCCACTCCTATCCTTTCAGTCTACCATCTTTTACAGTACAAGTAGAGACGAGGGTCTGTATTGAAATTATTTACAGCATACAATTCGATCGTCCAGATAAAGAACCTCTTTTTCCACCCGCTCCACCGCCGACGCCTTACATCCACGGCCTATGCTGTTTTCGGTCGAATATATCGCAAAGGCTTTGTCTTAGACGAATGCGTCGACTTAAGTGCTCCTTGCATTGTATGCAGCCCCGTGTAAGCTTACTCTCGTTTCCCAGGAATATAAATTCGCTGATCTCTCCAGCTAGAAAACCATCCTTCCTTTCTCCTTGTATAATCACGCAAATCCTACAAAAACGTAAAGGAACAGTCTCGCCTCCTCCTCGACCATTGATAAAGAGATCAGCCGGTAATACCGTTCTCAACTGCAATACACTGACTATGGAGAGCGAACCTGAGCCGCAGCTACCAGCATCAGCGTTTGATCCTCGAGAAGATGGGGAATCACTTGAAGAATGTGGCCAACGGCTGTGGCAGGGAGGCGTATTCAGGGGAGCCGAGCGTCTCCGGTACGACTACTTCATTACTACTCTCGAAGACTGTCAAAGCAGCAAGCTAGATGGTGAGCGACTGCCGGGAGCACAAGACCTAAAAAGGCAAATCTCGGTAAGCCGTGACACCGTCTCACTGATGGGCGCGCTTTCGTGGAGCTAATACATTCTAGGCTGTACTCCGGGATCATACGTTATTGCGCCAAAGATCCTTAGGAAGTGGATCGAGACTTTATAAAGCTTTAGCTACGACGTTGGGAGAGAACGTCATGTTCGGCCTTTGCGGTGCGGCCTTGGCTTTGGTGATCGTCAGCATCTGGTATTATGCGGGGGCGGCGCCAAAACCGGATACTGGGTACGGTGATTTCTTCCGTGGTCTTGATGGAAATCCCTGAACTTAACATGGTCTTGATTTTCCAGCGAGAGTGGTGGGATGAGAAGGGAAGATATGGTACTAAAGGCTGGGGAATAAAGATCAATGTAACGACCGCGTGGGAATTATCTAGCCTCAGGATCTGATTCAGTCACATCGCGTCGCCGATGGCATGTAAGTTTGCATGCATGCAAGACATGAAATGCAGAGACCCGTTCTCAGAAACATGTCCGAAACGCTCTTTGTCTGTTTCCCATCGCTCGTTCCGATGATGGCAGAACTTTTGTCAAAAAATAGAATCCCCGTTCTATTCAAGAAATCATCCGCACCTCTCTTGCTCTCTCTCCATTTCAGCTAAGCTATCAACCGTCCTTTCCCCCCATCCCGTAGGATAAAAGTTTCCTTCTCAAAGCTCCAAGGGGATCAGCTCGTCGTCTCCCCCGTACGGAATGAATTACTTCACCTACACGGCAGCTCAATTGGGAGAATGGGTGCGCGAGAGAGGATTCAATGCCCACCCAAAGGCCAAGCGACAAGATCTGATTGCTCTTCTGGAGGCAATGGAGGAGCATCAGTATCGTAAGGACGGTCAACATCCTCGACAGGAGCATCAGCACGATCAATAGAAGGAGCAACAGGAGCAACAACAACATCCTCAAGATCATCATGGACATGATGAGTATCAACAGCCGCAAAATCATGAAGCTCAAGATCCTCAAACTCCTCCACCACAGCAGCCAAACCAGCAGCAGTCATTCGACAACCTGGGGACCATTCTCGCAAATCTGAGATTCTCATACTGGACCTGGTGTTTCATCCTATCCTGGTGCCTTATCCCCCTCATCATCATCTTTGTTATCGGCACCATCTGGAAGTTCATCGTCGACTCATTCCACTGGATAGCCGGGTTGAGGGGGAGACAATTGTTGTATGTGCTGATGTTGTACGCACTTCTCTTGCCGAGTATGAGAGAGGCTGTGTCGAGTGCTTGGGAGGTGGTGATGGACTATACTAAAGTCGTTATTCGGAGGGATTGGACTCGGCTTTGCGGTTAGGATGAGACTTATTATAGGCCTAGTGTTGAAGTTTGGGGGAACAGTTGAAGGGCTGTCGGTCTCGCCCATATATATCTAAAGACCGTTGATCTGAGCCAGTGTATATATCAAGACCATGGTGTATGCTTTGGTGAAAAGTCGGTTTTTAACAGCTGTTTAATCTTTGTTGTTTTTGTCCCATTAAAGAGTGCGGCAGCGTTGGGTTTAAGCGCAATCGGGTCCGGTTCGATTGAAGTGTTATAAGGAAGTAGACTGTTTTTAATCCTGTCTGAGGGATTATAAGTTTTAGTAGCATTAACGCCATTATTGACTTTCCATCTCGGTGTAGCCAGATCCTTCAGCTTGCGATATCTATGTGCTATTGTCGTACTCAAAGGGCAGGCTCGGGTTATGGCCTCTTCAAAACCCCCTATGGCTGATACTGCGGTACCAGAGAACAGATATATAAGGCCAGGGGACACTTTAGTGATAATTCTAGAACAATCAATAAGGGCTTATTTGTCCTTGATACATAATCTTCAATCGAAGTACCTGCTCAATCCCTCGTTGTTATCTGTTGCGGCCACACCGCACTGGAGGAGCGCCAGCGAGCTGGATAGGGCTGAGTGGCCACCGTGGCTCGTTAAGAGCAAGTTGCTTTAAAGGGCTTTGCAGGTAATATATAACGGTGATACTACTGTAGTATTATTACAGTTGAAAGGAACAATAATTGAGAATTACCATTAAAAGATTATTATAATATATAGATGTATCCTTCAACGAAAAGTTGTTTTAAATTATATATATATAAACACATAATAACGTGTTAGAATATTAGTATTTAATAAAGTAGTAATACAATAATATTGAAAATAAATAATCAATAAATCCTATTACTTTTTAGATATTATTGCTAGATATCGCCAATCTCAATTAGGTTAACTTGTTCGAGCTGGCTCGCAACGAGCCACGGTGGCCATTCAGCCTCGACCAATGCGGTATGGCTGAGCTTGCTGATCTACGTGACCTGATACGGCAAGCCTGACGTCGTCGAGAGGCGTCTTCCTAAGCAACGAACCTGACCATTTCAAGTAAACGGGACTCGACGTTTAATAGGAGTTCAAATCTTGGCGCTCTATGAAAATTATAGAATATCTTTACTTGGGATACTTTGAACGCCGTGATACCGAACTCTAGAGATTCATCAGTCGTAAATGATCAGAGGATCGAGTCAGCCAAAGAAGAGTACTATTCCATAACCGCATTCCAACGCTGCGTAAGCTCCTATATTTCTACAAGCGCGACGGCGGACTCTGAAGTTCAATATCTACAAGCTGACGAAACCGCCCCTCCGTATCCTTTTGGCTTGTGCTCCGCTTGTAGGACGCCGCAAATCCAAATTTCGAAAGCAAGTCCTTCCCCGAACGAAGTCCCGTCKCCTTGACCTTCCTAATTACTTGCTCAATGACGCCGTTCAAGGACGGAAGGGATGCTACAATAGTGGCAAAGAAGATATCGACCACATTCCACGCATACACCGCGTAATAGTCGTCTCCGCAAATTCAAACATTAGTTCGGAACTTCCGCCGCTTACAGGATGCGAGGGACTTACAAGTGATGTCAGGACGACTCTCCAATCGTACGGTCAAGACATTGCGAATGATACTTGCTAGAGACGAAATGAAGCCCACGCAGAAGACCAGCATGAGCCGAATCTTCTTGCCCAAAGGCATTTGGAGCTTGAAAATGACGATCAAAGGTACCGGCAGGAGTAGCCAGTCAGTGATGATGTGGACATATCGAGTGGCAAGTCCAATGGCCTCTTGATCCAGGCATTTGATTGTCCTCGGATCTGCCACTTGGGCAATGGACTGCAGCGAAAAATACGCTGCAATGGGCGAGCATGGAAAGATGTTAAAGAAAACGCAGGCAGGCGTGAGGCAACCTAGAAGCGCGAGGTAAATCCAGTGGGCAATTTGCCAATTCTTCGAAGTCATCCCGGTGATTCTCCGATTTGCCAGGGTGATGGATATTTTCACACAGAAGACGGTGAAGTAAAAGATGGGAAAGCAGCAACGTGCTAGCTGGAATCCCGTCAGCGAATGGCTTGAGCGAGATGAAGGTGAGGCGTACTTCATAAAACCATTGGAATTCCTGATAGGTACAATGATAGATGTGCTTGCCCAGGCAGCCGGCCCTCGCCTGTGCAATGTCCAGGGAGAGGTATGCCGCGCAGCCAAGGGCCGCCGGTATGATCATGTAGTCATCGGCGCCGAAGGCTCGAGTGCGATATTTGCGCACCCAAAGCCGGGCGGCCGTAATGATCACTACCCAGGCAAGGGCGAGCGCGCTTCCGGCAATCAAGACCGGGGCTCTAGTCTGATAGGGTAGATGTCGAGCGCGAGCCATCTGGGCCAATTCCAGTACGGCTGGGTCAAGCGTGCGGATAGCTTTGTAGGTAAGTTTGTCGTCATGGAGAATCGGCTGCTGTCCTAGATAAAGCGATCCCGGCATTTTGACAAAATTATAGGTAGAGTCGATAGATAGCCACGGAGTGAGGATGTAGAGTTGGAAAAGTAAGGGACAAGGATGAGAGTATGTGGATGTATGAATGTCAGATCTCCAAGAACGCAGTGTCAAAGGGCTGCTCTTGAGGACCGACGGGCATCATGGGGTAGCTCACCGCTGAGATCGAAACCGCTACATGGCTTAAGCGAGCCATGTCGGCCAGCGATCCGAGGCAGTACAGCTAGAGTAGACGGGTCTTGTAAAGCCCCCCCACGGACACTTCAAACATGCAGATCAGCGGCGCGGTAAAGAAGCTACGTGGCTGAATGTTGGCAGGGTTTGGAGCTGGGATGACCGAGACGTCCAGGGAGGGTTCTTGGAGCCTTACGATAGACTGCAGCTGCGTATCACATGTCACGGGCCTATCGCAATCTCTTCGTTGATTTTCTTATTTCTCTTTGCAGATCGGGAAGATCGAAAAGACCATTGGTGGCGTGACCCGACAGCTAGGTCTCTACCACGACGGAATCTGTGGGGACGAGATGCATTGCGGAGGAATGACTCGATTAAACGATGTTGTGTATGGGGGTCGGACCGTTAAACAACCATTCAGCCGGGCCGCGGCCGTTGTACGATGGTCGAAGCAAGGAGCCACTTCCGTACAGGGTGTGAGTGGGTATCAGCCATAATATGCTGTCAAAGCCCAGACGTCCGTATCTATCCTCTCGTTCGGGTTCATCGCAGATGAGGTGCATGGCATCAAACATACACTAGGTCGGCTTAGGTTTAGCTTACCGTAGCTTCCCGATCCATAAGTACCTACCACCACTTCCATCCTTCATTGATCGAAATCATCGTCTTCCCCATGCACGGTCTAGTAGCCTAACATTCAGATTTGCGGTAGGCAGATAACCACTGAAGAAAGTGGGATGTGTCATTCCAAAGCTTGGCTGCTATCCATGCCTATCCGAATACACATGGCACAGTCGGATAAAGATAGACCGAGAAGCAAGCACCTCACTCGGGAAGAGGCATGACTGGTGACATCGTTGTCTCGAAAATCTCGGACTCTGGGCAGGAAGCAACGTGTGTATCCAAAACCGCGGCGCGGCTCGCTAAGGAATCGCGGAGCCATCGTTTGCAAGACATTGGCCGTTATTTCCAATCGAGATACCCTTCTTGCCTCTTAGACAGTCTCTGCTACCAATCCGTCCGTGAGTTTTCATCTAGGCGCAAAGCTGAAGAACGTTCACCAGCCACCATGACAGAATGTCAAGCAACCTCACACCCCACTTCGAAGCTTTCAAGCCCGGAGGCTAAGGCCATGCAATCTGCTATCGACTCTCAGAACAGACAAAGCGTTCCGAGTGAGGTTAGTCTACCCTCCTGACCGGCTATGATGGTGCTGATGATCTGAAACTGAAAGATGGAAGCATGGGATAATCCGAGCAACCTCGGAAATCCGCTGAATTGGCCATCCTTTCGCAAATGGATCAACGTCACCCTGGTTTCCGCACAAGCCATGCTCTCCGCAATCTGCTCCACCATTATCGCCCCTGGTTCCGTACACATAGCCAAACAGTTTCATCTGACATCGACCTATACGCCCAATCTACCCATTGCCCTGTACGTTCTCGGCCTCGCCATCGGCCCGCTCTGCCTTGGTCCCATGTCGGAAGTCGTGGGCAGGAGGAACGTCTACCTTACCTCTTTCCTGCTTTTCACCGCATTGAATGCTGGTTGCGCGGCCTCTCCCAACATCGTGGCTTTGTCGGTCCTTCGTCTCGCCGCTGGGACATGCGGTTCTGCTGGACCAACGCTCGGTGGCGCCACTGTTGGTGATATGTTTTCCAAAGAGAAACGAGGCAAGGCTCAGGCTCTCTACGCTCTCGGCCCAGCACTCGGTCCCATCATCGGCCCCCTGATCGGCGCATTCGTTGTCGATMGGACCCATAGCTGGAGATGGCCGCTCTGGGTCCTGGTTATCGCGTCTGGAGTCGTCACCCTTTGCTCCACGATTCTTCTCAAGGAGACCTACACACCATCTCTCTTACGTCGGCAGAAACAGGAGACGCCGGGCAATGCTGTCACTATCGTGGGCTTCCTGACGAATGCGGCTCTCCGCCCTATGCAGCTCTTATTCCTCTCCCCAATATGCACCATCACGAGCCTATACATGGCACTGTAGGTCCAAACCACCTCGTCGCAGCGCTTGTCCCGGACTAACTGGAGCGCCAGTGTCTTCGGTGTCATGTATCTTCACCTCGTGACCGTCCCCCTCCTCTACGGCCCAGAGCCAGTCTACGGTCTGTTCTCTTACGAATGGAAGCACGGTCTTGAAGGCCTAGCATATTTGGGCGCCGGCGTTGGAAGTGTCGTCGGCAGCGTCATCTGTGCCAAATTCCTCAATCGCTCTTATGCTTGGATTGCCGAGCATCAGCTCCGCAGAACCGGAAATCAGTACAACAAGCCCGAATCCCGGATGCTGTTCCTTCAAATCGGGATGTGTTTCGTGCCCGTTGGTCTGGTCGTCTTTGCTTGGACGGCGGAGAAACGACGGCATTGGGTGTTTCCGTTGCTGGGTGCTACGATCTTTGCTACAGGAATGCTTATGGCGTTTGTCTGCATACAGACCTACCTGGTGGATGTGTATGGGACGTACAGCGCTAGCGCGCTGGCGGCCATGACTACAACCAGGAGTATCGGGAGTTTCTGTCTCTCATTCGTGGGATTCCAGCTCTTCCACAGTCTGGGCTACGGCTGGTCAGTTTTTTCCGAAAATCATGACTGCGCCATCCGATACTAATCCATGGCTGCAGGGGCACGATGGTCGTAGCATTTCTCAGCCTTGCGGCGTTGCCCCTTCCCCTGGTAATGTACAGGTTCGGGCCTTATTTGAGAGGTCGCGATTCACGGTGCTGTAAGGTAGATGGGTGAATGTAGTGGATGGGATGGTATCATCAATGACGTGCATAATCTCATCGTCAATCGGTGAAGTTCACTAGACAGGAAAAGGCTGCACGAGCCTACCTAGAAAATATTGGTACTAGATTTTCCGCTCCTATCGTACAATTCCATGAAAAGCCATGAAAAACTCACATCTCAAGCCCAAGTTCGCGGATCCACGGCAAGTCGGAAAGCGAGAGTTCAGATGCAAAGGCATAGAGGGACAATATTGCATCAGGCATACACTCTCAATGTTTTCTGACTTGGGCAGGTTTCTCGTCTGCGTCTACGGACCGCGTCTATAGTTATGGCTAGGCAATTGGCAAATTACTTACCTTTCCAAAACAGGTCGACAAAGTCCCTCACAGGCGTATCGTCCCTCTCGACCGTTGCGAGGATCGTCTCGACCGTCTCAGCCTCGAATGCCAGCCCCAAGTTCCGTCGAGCCTTGACCGCAACACGGCCCAATGTTTCCTCCGTTCTGAGGGGATGACCCAGCGGAAATTCCACCACCTCTTCCATATCCTCCCCACTCTTTAGGGTGACCTTGATCCCAGTCGCACAGCTTCGCTTCTTCGGGTTCAGGTAATCCTCCGTGAAGCCCCTGTCCTCTTTCACCTCCATCATCTCCCTCAAAGCGTCGATTCTCGGATCGCTGGCCCACGGCGAGCCGTCCATGTAGTCGACTGCATCAATGACATCCTCTTTCAGCAGTATGACGGCGACGACATACTGAATGCAATGGTCTCTGTCCGCCGCATTCTTCAGGACGCCTCGTTTGTTGATGATGGTGAACGCAGGCTTCTGCGTCCTGATCAACACTCTCTTTATCTCTGCCTCGGGACTCCGCTTTTTCGTCGCAAGTCTTTGGGAAAGCAACAGTGCAGCCTCGCACGCACTGATCGCATGTCCCTCCACCGGGAAAACTTTGAACGCCGCACTCTTCATCACCCAACTCCCAAAATCCCTTGCTCGAACAATTTCTCGACCCTGGAACAGCGTCTGGTTGAACCCCCACCTCTCCGCGCTCAGGACCGTCGGTGCCCCAGGCTGTCCCTTCTGCGTCACCAGCGCCATCATCACCGCTCGTGCGCATGCATCTCCCGCCGCCCAACCTTTCCTGGGACCGGCATTTGGCGCCTGCCGGAAGGTCCGCAAAGGATGCCCATCCTGCAGCGCTTGGCTCAACGCGGCAAGACATTGCTTTGGCGACAGGCCGAGCAGCCAGGAGACGCAGGCGGTGGACGCGATCTTGACGAGGATGGTGTGGTCGAGACCGACGGCGTTGAAAGAGTTCTTTTCTTGAAGGACACCTTGGATCTCGTAAGCCTTGATTTGGGCGGTCAACAGGGTTTTCAGTGTCATGTTCGGCTGCCGGAACGATGTCATGGCGGCTCCACTGCTGCATGAAGGGACAGTGATGGCGTTGCTTCCGTCGGCCCGGCTAAGCCAATCGGCCACGGCGAGGAGTGCACCGAGGTTGTCTGAGGGATGGCCCCATTCTGCGCCAGGAAAAGCGTCATTGTGGTCGAGATAACGGATCAGGCTGCCGAGATCAAAGGCGCCTTTCATTGGGCCGAGTTGATGCACTGTGCCCGGCAGACGAAATCCATTTGGAGTAATGGTGCCAGCTGGGTCCGGACCGAGCAGCGAGACGCATTCAGCACTGCAATGGAGAGTCTCCATTGCACAGCCAAGAGCGTCCACCAACGCGATACGAGCGCGGCTCCAGGCAGCAGGAGATGTAATGGTATACTCGTAAACATACTTGGTGATGTCAATGGATATGGCGTCGTATTCATCATCACCGAAAGAAAGGCCGTCTCTACTCGTCGGAGGCATGTTGCGAGATGGATGAAATCGAGGGCGAAGTGGCTGACTCGGTAATTCTGTAGCTTGAGGCATAAGATCCTTCCTCCTTCCTCCTTGGCTTCGTCGGAGAAGTTTGCCGGATCCGAGACTGAGGTAATGTTACGGTAAGACAGCATTGTTTGCGGTGTCCCGAAAGTAATGTCTCAAATCATGCAGGTATCCGATGAAGCTTACCTCGCGTTAGTGCCGGCTTGTATGCAACCCTCCATATGATTGACGCAGTCCCCTCTCCAATCGAGGACTCGTGTATCCCTACTGTTCTGATTGAAGGAGCAGTTGCAGTCAGTCTGACATGCAGATCACATGTGGACTGTTTATTCTCTGCGAGTAAAGGGCCTCAGCTGCGTTGCCTTGACATGCAATGGCCCTCTAGGGACTTACAGGATGGAGCGTGCCGAAATGAAGCCACCATCTAAGGTTTCTGACGGACCTCACCGTACGACAAAGCCAGCGTGGAGCCCTTCAAGCAAGTCTGCGCCCCTTGGTGCTACCTTGGAGCCTTGTTAGCGATTCGGTCTACTGACGTGTACGCTTTCGCTATAGGAAAGCAGAGCCTCGCTCGGGTTCACTTGGATAGACAGGCTCTTGTTCCACAAGGGGACCAGCTATCGTTGTACCGAAGCATGACCGCTCCCCATCTTCTATACCACGTTAGACTTGCAGAAGTACAAGGACATCAACCCTTTTCGATCCTCCTCACATCACTTCAAGTCATCTGGAAACCTACAAACTATGAACACCATCTGCCCGTTCGTCAATGCCTTTTTAATCAGACCTACCCTTGGAAAGCTACTCGAGCTTTGGGATCACGCGAGATTTTCCCTGCTCCCAGCCGCAACGAACACGGGGACATTTGAACAGTTGAACATCCATGATAGCCGCACCGACCGGCAGTACCGAATACCCATCGTTGATAACTCCATACAAGCCACCGACCTCGGCCAGATCTCGACCGGCAGCGAGTCCAATTTGGTCAATCACATGCACAATGGACTCAAAGTTCTAGACCCAGGCTTCTCCAATACTGCTGTGATGAAGAGTCACATCACCTTCGTGTATGTAGGATCCTTGTGTTGCAAAAGCAAGATACCAAGACATATACATCAGTGATGGCATCAACGGCGCGATATATTACAGGGATCACAACATTGACCAGCTCTACGGACGTTTCTCTTTCGAAGAGGTCGCCCACTTGTTGATCTGGGGCCACTTACCGTCAGCCGTGGAGAAGGCGGAGTTCAGGAAAGCTCTGAATGCAGGCTTGACCCCGCCTCAAGCGGTTGTTGAAGCAATCAGGACCTTACCGTGAGTACGGTATCAGACGAGAGCGATGCGCGCCCAGGGATGCTAAAGCCTACAGACGTGATGCACCCAACTTCTCGATCATCGTGGCCGGCTTGGCAGCTTACGTCGCTGCCAGTCCCGCGAGCGTCCCCACCGTAGCAGGCAGACCGCACATGTACCGGGGAGACATGGAATTCATCGATCAGTCCGTCATCCGCACGCTCTCCACCATCGCCGTCGTCGTTACGTTGACGTACTGCCATCGGAGGAGCCGAGCCTTTGTCTCGGCCGATCCAGATAATTCCTATGTTGAGAATGTCCTCATCATGATGGGATTCGTCGAGAAGGAGACGAGCCGCCCGGCTTCCGAGGTTGTTGAAACGCTCAATCGCCTTTGGGTCCTCTACCTTGATCACGAAATGACGAATTCCACCGCTGCGCTCCTTCACATCGCTTCGACGCTTGCAGATCCGCTCTCTTGCTGCATTGGTTTCGTAGCTTCAGCCAACGGTCCTCTCCACGGTGGCGCCGTGGAGCTAGCGTACCAACAATTCAAAGAGGTCGGCACACCGGTGAATGTGCCCAGATTTATACGAGAAGTCAAAGCGAAGAAGATGCGCCTGTTGGGTTACGGCCATCGGATCTACAAGACTTTGGACCCAAGGGTTCGGTACGTGTGGTCCATGCTGCAGGATCTCGAAAGGGAAGGCAGGTCCAATGATCCGTTGTTGAGAGTCGCTCTCGAGATTGACCGCGTCGCTTCCGCCGATCAATACTTCATGAGCCGGAACCTAAAGGCAAACGCTGATCTGTACGGGTGTTTTGTCTACACCGCCTTGTGAGTGGTCCATGATTTTGATTCGGGATGAGACTAACGTCACGTCGGGTATCCAGGGGTTTCGAACAAGATATCATCTCAGGAATGATGTTACTCTCCCGAATGCCGGGTGTCATGGCCCACTGGCGTGAAGCCACGAGTACGTGGAGTCTTCCATCCTATCCTCCGAAAGCCCAACTGGTCGACTAATTTGAAAAGGTCTTCCGCCGAAGCTATGGCGCCCTCAATAAGTCTATATTGGTTCGGCAGGTCGGACCATGGCGCCAGGCGCAAACTCGGCAGCTTGAAGTAGCATGATCGGGCGTCAATAGCGATAGCGGTAAATAGAAGGCCGCAGCACGTAGTGACTTTCTGCTGTCATAGCCTGTTGCGTTGTAGGAGCGCGGCCTTTATTACTTCGGTCTTGTGCTGTACCAAAATGCTACCGGCTGAACTCTGGAACAATTCACGGGGTTGTTCATTGATGCATTTTTAGGACGGATACTTGCAGCCTCGCACGGAATTCAATGCCTATTCCATCTCCGACCTGACCCACTTTTGACACATCGACCTTCCGCTGTTTTTTCCAGCCAACACTTGACGTTCTATCTGACCCCCCTTTCCTTTTGATACTAGACCGTGATAAGCCTGACCGTTGATCCAGCTCTCCGACAGCCAAAAAAAAATGCCGCCCCTCACTGCCCGGATCGAGAACTTCCTCGGGAGCCGCATCCTCCCCTCCATTCGAGGCCACGACAACAAACTACTTATCAAATCCCCCGCTTTCGCCCACATCGCACCAACACTCGAGGTCACGAGCCCAGAATGCGGGCCCAGTGGTTCAGCCCTGCATGTAGCGCACACTCCCCTCGGCGCAAACCGCTTCCCCAAACTGACTTGGCATCAATCGTCCACCACAATGCCCGTCGGCGTAGGTACAAGAATCGTCAACGAGGAGGAGCACCGTCACCATGCCGTCGCAGAGTATCTTGTCATCGTCGAAGATCCTGACGCACCCTTGCCCGATCCGGTCGTCCACGGCCTTTACTACGGGATTCGCCCGGACGGCGAGGAAATCTCGCTCCATCCCACCGACCTCGATCAGGTTTCTATGCCGCCGCGGAGGGAGGAAAAGGCCCGAGCAAGTGTCCTAAGGGGCGGGTTTGACTATGGCCTCAACCGACGGAGATGTGTCTGGAGCGGTGCTCGGCCGGTGCTCGGGCATGGAGTGCATAGGTATTTCTTCCAAGTCGTAGGGCTGAGGGAAAGCTTAAGTGTGGAAGAGGGGGCGTTGGTGAGCAAAGACTTCTTGAGAGAGACGTTGAAGGAGGGGGATATTGTGAATTGGGGGGTTTGGGTGGGGACGTTCGAGAGGAGGTTTGGCTTGAATGGGGAATGATTATTGATGGAGAAGGAGGCAGAGTATCATCACAACCAGGCGGCCTCTTTCGTTTTGCCTTTGAGGGAAAGAGCCGTGGGTAGGTAGTAGAGGAGTTGGGACTGGCGAAGACATGGGGATTTTTTTGCCTTGGTTCGATCCTGAGCGGAACGGTAGGTTGGTATTAGCTCGAACGCCCTGGCGCAAAGACGGTATACTTGTCTGCTGTCTGAACAATGCTAAGATTGTAACGAACAAAGCAGCTTTGAATGCTAGTATCCTAGCGTAGATTTGTGCTTAGTTTGCTAGCTAATAAGTATTGATGCAGACAGCAGGTGGACAGTACAGAATGCAAAGGTCCACGGCCTGAGCCAGACTTTAGCTTTAGCAGAGTAGTATTAGAAGAGATGGTGAATCGCTGTTGAAGCGCGTTTCGCCGTAAAGTCAAGTCTTGGCCGATTGAAAGTGTCGTGGGAAATCCCTAAGCTGATGGTAGTCCTGAAATAAGCTTGAATCATGCCCATAATATCATCCCCCGCTGCTTCTTTGCAAGGTAGCCTTACACAACATGGACAGTGAAGAACAATCTCCGTTGTGTCGGCCCCATGAAAAATTTCTTTGGACCGCCTTCCTTTCGTTCCTCTGCACGCCGCTCCCGCGCAGCGCCCTCGTCATACGTCACCCATACCTTCAACTCGACCCCTTCATCATTCCCCGCTTTCTCCCACATCCTCGCAAAGGTCTCAACGCTCTGACGGTAAACGGTCTTCTCCTCGCCCTGAGCCACCATGGGTGGTTTCAGTCGGACCTCGCCTGGCTCCGTATTTCCAGTCTGCGATCCAATGATCATGCTACCCTTCACGCCATCCGTCTTCAGTAGCGCAAGAATGCGCTTGCACGCGCGTACCTGTGTGTCCCAGTCCCAGATGTGCAAGAACATGGCGATAGTGATGACATCCCAGGTCCCCACCGTTTGCTGCAGAGTGCTTTGATCGGACTCGTCGAAAATGTCGGCGGCGATGAAGCGGTTCGGGAAGCGATCTGCGTCGCGGAAGAGACTGTGCCCGGCCGCTTCGTATTCGGCAAAGTAGTCGCATCCCCAGAGAGAGGTTGCAGGAGCGCCGTCGGCAACGAGCTTTCGAAGGTCTTGCCCGAGACAAGTGCCCAGGTCGAGCAGTCTGGTAGGCGGTGCATCCGTGTCCTTTCCCTCCGCACGAAGACGGGTGAGGAGGTTCTGGTAGTGAGGATGGAGAGAGAGGCCCAGTTGAACGAACCAGAACTCGCCGACGCAGGGCCAAGGGAAAATCTCCCATGCTGCGTCGCGCTGCAAGAACGAACCTTTGGTCAGATGGAGCAGTACAAAATCGCGAGAGTATGGAAGATCTCGCTCCTGATTGCTTACAATGCTATAAATGTGCTGTTCTACCTCCGAGGATGGAATGCCACCGTAAGTTTCGAGGAGTTGACGACCGGCTGTAGTAAGGCTGCTGCCTATTGTGGATTGAAACCAGGGAACATTCTTAGTGCGTGAGATATCGTCACCAAGCTTTGGGATATTCATCTCTCCTGGATCGATGCTGTTCTCAATCACAGTGCGATGGATTGCATGAGACCGAACAAAGTCGAGTGGTGTGGGAAATGCTAACTTTCACATTTGGCATTTGCCGCGGGGTAATTTGTGAAACAAAGTACAGTCGTAGCAACATATTCAAAACGAGCGTTGTTTAGGAAGCCCTGCTATCTACTCTACCTTCGGTTCTTCATCCTTCGGTCGATTCCGTTCATGAGACACATCATCCCCACTTCATCACTTGCAGCTTCAACTTCCATTACTGCCGCTCAAAGCAGTAGCCTCCACCAACTATCCAGATCCAAACTCACGATCCTCGTCCACCATGCCAGGTCCAATGGCTCGTGACGGTAGAGGGGACCGGTGACGGATGGAGGAGGAGGTGAACCATCCAGCCATGATTGCGGAGCCAGTCTTGAAGCCATGGCGTACGGAGAAGGAGGAAGCGGATCGTGGAGATGATATGCATACGTGGTAAGCGAACACTAGGTAGCCGGCATATGAATGGGAAGCTCAGTTGGCAATAGGTAGGTCTTTGTCAGGGTGCAGAATGCATGTGGCATGAAAAGTGGTGGTTGAGAAGTTGATTGCTAAATCTCTATGGAATCGCTGTCAAAAGTGTGAGAATGCCAAGGCTTGAGAAGGAATAGATATCGCCCAAGTCCTATCGATGAATCAAATTGTTTCGCTAGAGTTGACTTTAACAATAGTCAGGAGCTTTATTCCCTATTTTCGCTTTTGAGACTATTATTACGAGCTTTATTACTTATAAAAAAAGATCCTCCCGAAGAACGTATAGGCATTTATAGCAGTATAATCGAGATTAATAATCAGGTTTAAAATTTTTAGAATATTGCCTATTATCCGCTATTAACTTTCTCCGCCTCGCTATTCTAAGCGCCCTACTATTAGATATAGAAATACTTCTTTCTACCGTTAAAACTGGATAAAAATTTTTCGATAACTAAAAAATAATAATTTTATACCGTAAAATACTAGTATAATTTTTATATAAAAGTATTAAACGGAAATATTCGATAAATAACTTGGTATATAATTAAAGTAATTAATAAATTAAAAAATACATTTTTATATAAATATAAATAAGAGTAAAAAATATTTAAAAATTAATAGTTTTTATTTATAGCGGAAAAAATAAAATCGAAAATATATATTATAAATAAAAAGTTTTTATTTTTTATTTATTTAAAAAAAATAATTCAAATAAAATTTTTAATAATTAAAATTATAAAATTAAATATTTTAATTTATAAAATTTTATATAAAATTTTTTATTAAATTAATAAAATTTTTAATATTTAATTTTTTTTATTTTATTATATATTTCGAATAGAAATAAATTTATTATTATATTAAAAACTTTTAATAATAATAAAAAACTATAGAAAATTAATAGAAAATATTATATAGTAAATATAAAATAATAATATTATATTAAAGGTAAAAAACTATTTATTTATAGAATCTGCAATTAAATAAATATAGGCGCTAAAAGGCGTTAAATTTAATTAGATAAATATATTTAAAAGGCTTCCTTTAAACTATAATAACTATTTAGCCTTATCTATTTTATTAATCTTATTAGCCTTTTATTTATACGGTATAACCGTAATAGATACTAGTAATAAATAAAACTATTAATCTCTAATAATAAACTTTTTCTTGCTAATAAACGGCTTTTTAATTTATTCCTACTATTTAATATTAATATTAGTATTATTAATAGCCTCGCTATAATTTAAAATCGATTTTAGGCTAAAATAACGCTTATACTTTTCTATTAATATTTTAATATTATTTAAATAATATTTAAATATCTATTAATTATTTTTAATTTTATAACTAATCTAATAAATAAAATATTAAATAGAAAAACTTTTACTTTTATAGATACAGCGTTTATAGAAAATTTATTCGATTTTAAATATTTTATTATTATTAATAATAACTAGGGGTATAAATATATAGTAGCGCTAGTAAAAATTATTATTAAAATTAATAATAGGCTTTAAATATACTATTAATATTATATTATAAATTTTTATAATAGATAGTAGCTTTAAATAATAGGCTAATAGTTTAATATATTTAATAATTTTAAAAGAGCCTACTAGCTATTATTTAATTTTTTTAAAAATAAATTTTAGTATATTATAGCTTTAATATAAGCGTATTTTTATAAAATTATTAATTTTAAAGTAAACTATTTAATAGTATATATTATAATATTATTTTATTTTTATTATAGTAAAAATAATAGTATTTTTAGTATTAATATATATAAGCTAATATTTTTCTATAATTATTAATATTATAATATTTTATATTATAAAAGTATTTATAGGCTTATTAGCCTTTAAAATAATTAAATTATAATAATAAACTATCTATATTATAGCTAAAAAAGTAACTAATTCCTTAATAGGAGCGTTAACGGGAATTTTAAAATCTAGCGTATCTTTTAATTAGATAATTTATTTAAAATCTAATAAATATAAAAAATTTAGTATTTCGCGAGTTTTAAATCTAAATAATATTTAATTAAATATTTTAAATATAGAATTATAGTTTATAAAGTTATTAAAAGCAGTTAATATTTATAAAAAAATAGTAGGTTATAATTTAAAGTCGTTTAGTATAATATTATAATAGTATATAATAATTTTAGTAGTTTAATTAAACTATTTTAATATATTATTAATTTATAGATATTAAAAATTAAAATTTATAAATCTATTTTTAATATTTTAAATATCTAGCGCTATAATTAACCTATAAATTTTCTATTATAATCCGAAATTACTACTTTTAATATACTTTAATTTAGTTTTATTAATTTATTTAATAGTTATTTAATTTATTATTTAACGTTTTAAATAGTTTTTTTAAATATATAGATAACTACTTTAGTAAATTTATTTATTATTAATATATAATAATTATATCCTTTATATAATTTTAATAGAGCGAAGATAAAATTAATAATAAATATATAAAATAGTTTTACTAAGCTAAATACTAGCTATAGAGCTTTATATAAATAATAATAAAGTATTTAATTAATTTAATATTATAGATAGTAATAAATATATTTATATAGTTTTATTAATATATTATATATATAAAAGCTTTTTATTAAGCGTTTGTATATATATATATATAATCAAAATAACCTATTTTATCGTATACTAGCTAAAATATTTTTTTTTCTATATCTATAGATATTACTAAATATAAACTTTATTTATTATTATTAAAATAGAATAACGCGTTAATAATATAATACGGTAGTTTAATAGTATTATTACCTAATTTTATATTAATTTTAACGGATTCTTTAATTTTAATCTAATAGTTTTTTTTTATATACTTATTAATTAATTTTTAATAAAATTCGACTAATATTTTTATTAGATTTATTAGGAAGTAATATATTATAAAAGCCTTTATATATAGTAATTTATCTATTTCTAAACGGTATTTATAGCTAGTAAGCTTTAATAATATATCTAAAATTATATTTATAACCCTAGATTTATAATAAATATTAAGTCTAAAATATTAAAAATATTCGGAAGCTTATATTAAACGGAGGTTAAACTTTTTTATAGATATTATATTTAGGCTAGTCTAGTATAAAATATTAACTACGGTAGAATAATCCGTATAGATAATAATAATATATTTAAATATTTTAATTATATAACGGATCTTTTTAATTATCTAAATAATATTTATAACCTCTAATTCCGTAGACTAATAGCGTATTTTAATATCTAATAGTAAGCGGTTAAAAATAGAATCAATTATTTAAATTTCTATTTAAATTTTTCGTTTACTTTATAAATAGCTTTATTTATATTATAATAAATATAGGCTATAAAACTAAATTTTTTATTAATATTTAAATCTATATATAATACTAAATTTTTATTAAAATAGACTAGAATTAATAGCGATAAAAAGAGTTTTTATAAATAGTAAAACGCGTTAAATTTTTTAAATATAAATACTTTTAGTAGACTTCGAATAGCAGTTTTTTTATAAATATTACTTCTAATAGTAATATCGCGGTTTATATAAATTTTCCACTTTTAAAAAAATTTTATAATAATTATATAATTATTAATATATTATTAAAAGTAGCCTATTAAATTTAAATATTTTTCTAATTATTAAAATATATATAGAAACGAGAATTTTAAAATTATTTCTAGTTTATTTTTTATAATAATAAACCTAAAAATATTAACCTTCTAATTTAATAAATATATAAACGTTTAACTAATAAACGATTTTATAAATAATAAATATAAATTTATAATATTAAATATATTAAAGATCTAATTAAAATATTTTATATATTCTTTTATTAAAAAGGAAAAAACTATAATATTATTAATATAAATTTTATAAAAGAAATAAAATAAGTATAAAATCCTATTTATTATCTATTATATATAAATTAATAAGTTATAATAATTTATTACCAGTATTTTAAATATTTTTTACCTCTAATATAAAACTAGTATTAAATAATAATAATATTATTAGTTAATCTACTATTAATAAAAGAAGTTTATAAAGTTAATTATAAAAAAAACTTTAATATTATAAATTTACGCTAGAATTTCTATTTATAATAGAACTAGATAGGTATCTAGTATTATAATCTTATTAAATATTTAAATATTAATAATAATACGGCCTTTAAAACTTTAATTAGTATTTTTTTAAATTATAAAATAAAAAAATAAAAATAAAGTAACTATAATAGTTTATTCTATTTAATTTTATTTATAGAATTTATTAAAAGTTTTATTAATAATTTTTTTATTATAAATATTAATAGGGTATATATAAATTTATTTAAATTTATAAATCTATTTTTAATTCTTTGTTAATAGAATATTTATATATTTTAACTTTAGTATATTAATTATATTATTAATATTTTATTATAAACGCGGGTAGCGTTTAATTAAAGTAGTTAAAATAGTTTATTTTATTTATATTCTAAAAATTATTATTTTTATAAAATATACTATTTCTATCCGATTCTTAAAATTAATAAATAATATAATAGCAGTATTTAAAGCTATAATAGCTATTATAATAGCTATTATATAGTATTTAAAGTTTTTTAAAAATTATACAAGCTTTTATTTTAACGTTTTAATAGCTAGTTTATAGTTTTTTAAATTAATTTAATAATATTTATTAGCTTTATATTTATAAACGGTATATAGTTAAATTTTTATAGTTAATTAGATAGAAAATAGCGAATTATTCTAAATATAGACTTATTTAAATATATAATCTATAATATATATATAACTAGCGAAAATATATAAAATTTTTAGTTTATAAATAAAGTTACGGTTTTATAAAAGATTTAAAGGTTTTTAATATAAATTAACAATTTTAACGATTTTACTAACGTATAATAGTACTATAATATATTAAATACTATAGATAATAATACTTATTCTAATACCTTTAATATTAATAGCGATTAGTATTATTATATTATTATAAGAGCTAATAGTTATTATATTTATAGATAAATATATATTAATATTTTTAAACTTTATAATATCGATATTAATAAGTATATTAGCGTTTAAATTATTTATTAAATAAAATTTATATATAATAATAATAAGCTTTATAGCCCTTTTATTAGATATAAAAATTTCGATAATTATAAATTTAATAGTATTATATCGCCTTTTATTAATACTTTTAATAATTATAAAAGCTAGTATTTTCTAAATTATAGCGTGTAATAGTTATTTTAATAGAAATTTTCGATTAATTAAACTTATTATATAGTTTATATTCTAGTAAAAACTATAATTTTTAGCGTTTAATTATAAACGAATATTTATAGTTATATAATAATATTTTCGAAAGGTAAAGTCTACTATTAACGTATTTTTCGCGGTTAAATAAATTAACTAGGATATTTATAACGGCAGCTATTTAATAACTTTTAGTATATTTTTAAATAATTTAACTAGTTCTAAATAAGTTTATACTAGTACTAGTAGAATATTTAACTTAATAGTTAGCTTAATTATAGTAGCTATAATTAGAAGTAGTTTTTTATTATAACCGGAGTATAGATATTAATATAAAGCGTTATTTAATTTAAAAACTTCGTTGTATTTATTATATTAGTATATTTTAATTAGTTTAAATTCCACGCGTTTTATTATAATAAAATAGAATTTTATTATATTATTATATTAATTAGGATTTTTAATAATAGTATATAAAGCTTTATTAAACTTTTTATCTATTATATATTCGGCTTTAATAAAGTCCGTTAATTAGTAAAAGCTATTTTTATAATTCTAATACTACTCTATTTTATCGCCTGGAATCTACTCGCTAAAAGCTTTCTATTAGAAATAGGCTTACTAGTTATTCGGCTAGCGGCTTTTATATAAATTCCGGCTATTATTATACTATTAATAGCCGTAGCTTTATTAGTTTCCAGCTTAATTTTATTATAGCGGAATATTAATTTTAAACGGAAACTACTAACGAGTATTTTAAATAATATACTAATTATTTTATATATACAGCTTATTTTTAATTAACGGAGTTTATAAAACTATAAAAAGATTTCGGTATTAGTATATAATAGAAAATATATTTAATTAATTTCTTTATATATAATTCAGATATATAAATAAATATTTAGGCGTATAAAAAAGATTATTTTATAGCGGCTAGTATACTACTACTTCTTTATATTATTTACTTTTATCTTTTTAAAGAGAATTTAATTTTAACGCTTTATAATTTTTATTACTATTATAGATATTAAATTAATTATTTTTTTTATTTTAAAAAAATTTATAAAAGGTTTTAATAATAATTATTATAATTTTATTTAAAATTAATATTTATAATCGAGCGTTAAAATATTTTATATTAATTATTATTTAAATACTTTTAATAGATATTATTTTTATATTTTTTATTTTTTTAATAATATTATTAAAATATTTTAAAGGGTTTTTTTAAATTTATATATTGTTAATAATATAATATATTTACTTTAATTATACTAGTATAATAAACGGTAGCTCGCTAAAATAGTTTTTAAAAAATATATATTATAGTTTAATCTTTTTATTTAATTATAACGATTTATAGATAAATTTATTAATTATAATAATAAATTATATAACTACTTTACTTTATAAATAAAAATCCAGGTTATAATATATTAACAATATATTTATTATTTTATATTTAATTTTTATATATTATTTAAAAGTATATATATTATAATAGATATTATATAATTTTATAAATTTTATAAACGATTTATTACTATTTAATTAGAATAGATTAATATTATAAGCCCTTTATTACAATTTAATAATCGTTAGTATAGTTATTAGATTTACTAGTATAGTAATTATTTAATTCTAGAAGTTTTATATAAAAAATTCTAGTAATTAAACTAAATAGGCGTTTATAAGTAATTACTTATTTAAAAAAATTTATTATTATTATAACGGATTACTATTATCTATAAATCCACCCTATTATTATTATAATAGAATTCCTATTATATCTAGCGGTAATATAATACTCCCTTCCGATTTTACTAAATAAAGTAGGCTAGATTTAATACTAGAAATATAGTTTCGCTATTTAAATATATTAATAAATTTAATAATATTTATAAATTTATCGAACCGTTATAAATTTTCTAATAAATTCGAAAAGTAAAAATAAAAGTTTAAATTATTCTAGATAAAATTCGTAGCTAGCTCTTAAATATAAATTTAAAAGTTTTTATTTTTAAAGATTATAGTAGTATTATTATAGAAATCGCTTATTATTTTAATAAAAATCTATAAATACTCGCTTTAATCCGCGGGATAAATAATAATAAAAGCTATACTAGCTTTTATTATACTAATTTAAATTATCCGGTTACTAAAAAACTCCTATATTAAAGAATAGTATAAACCTAGACTTTTTTTATAAATATAGTCGATATAAACTTTAAAAATTACTATAAAGGCTCGATTCTATTTTAAAAACCATTTAATATACTTTTAGAACTTTTTAATATAGAAAATAATTATAATAAAAGCTAGTATAATAATAAAATCAGTTAAATTCTCCGAATTATTATAAAAGGTATCTAGAACTTTATTAGAAGAATTAAAAGCTAGAGTATATTTTAATTAATTCTATTAACCGAATATTAGTATAAAAATAGTAGTTTAATAGATAAAAAAATATTAGATCTATTTAAAAAATCTAGTATTATATAATAAGTAATAGTATATATATATAGAAATTAATAATACTGTATTTTATACGGGTTACCTTTAATTACTATTATTTATTATATAATAAATATAAAATAATAGTATTATATTAAAAGTAAAGAACTATTTATCTATAAAATCTATAATTAAATAAATATAGGCGCTAAAAAACGCTAAATTCAACTGGGTAAATATATTTAAAAAACTTCCTTCGAGCTACAGTAGCTATTTAGCTCTACCTGCCTTATTAGCTTTATCAGCCTTCTACTTATATAGTATAGCCGCAATAGAAAATATAAATAATAATAAATAATTAAATTTGTATTTTTAATTAAAAATATAAATTTATAATTTTTATAAATAATAAAATTTCGATATATTAATTTTAACTATAATATAAATAAAATATTAATTTAAAAATCTAAATAACTAGTTTTTAAAATAGTTATTATCGATTTTTTATTATTTTATTATAATAAATTATTATATTTATAATAAAAAACAACTAAAATATTTAAAAAATTATTATTTATTTATTTTTAATTATTTAATTATTAATAAATTAAATAATATAAAATATATTAAATTTTTTATTTATTATATTATTTTTAAAGAATTTTCAATTATATTATATAATTAATATAAAATTATAGTATTAAATTAAAAAATAGAAATTATTTATTTATAAAATCTATAATAAAATAAAAATAAATACTAAAAAAAATTAAATTTAACTAGATAAATATATTTAAAAAATTTTTTTTAAATTATAGTAGTTATTTAATTTTATCGATTTTATAAATTTTTTTTTTATATAATATAATAATAATAAAAATTAATAATAAATAAAATTATTATAATTAATAATAGTTTAATTTATTATAATATTATAGAACCGTTATATAATTCCAGCTAAAATATTATATCGCTATATTATACTAGTAGAAAAAGGGGTCTAGATAATTAAAGAAATTCCTTTTAATATTTATAGCTTTTTCGATATTAATATATATATATTTTTTATATATAGCTTTATATATATAATAATAAAACGCTAAATTATTATTTATATTTTTATATAATTTCTTTATTATTATATTCTTTTTATATTTTAATATCTCTATTTTTTATAAAAAATAATTCGATTATATTACGAAGTTATAATATAAAATAATAATAATAATATTATATTTATAAATAAATTATAACTATTAATAAATATAATTATATTATAGAATAATAATATAAATAAATTTATTAATAATATTTTAAATATAGAAATTTAAATTTTTAAAATAAAATAAATTTTAATTTATAAATAAAAAAGATAAAAAATATTAAAAGTTAAAAAAAAATTAAAATTTTTAAAATTATTTATTATTATATATTAATAATAAATTTTTAAAATTTTAATTAACGATTTTAAATATATTAAAAAATAAAAAATAAATAAAAATTAAAAATTAAAGGTTTTTAATTATATTTAATATAAAAATAAAAATTATATAAAATATATATTATTTAAACGCGAATATAAATATATTTTTAAAATTTATTAAATTATATATAAATTAAAAGTTTTAAAAATTCTATTTAATATAAACTATTTCGATTATTATTTAATAAATATATAAAATCGAATTAAAAAAATAAATTTAAATATTAAATTTAAAATAATTTAAAAAAAATAACTAAAATTTTTATTAAACTAGCTTAATTTTTAAATTGTTTATAATATTAAAATAATATTATAATATTTTAATATAAAGTATAAAAATAAATAAAATATTTTTTTATTTATTAAATATTTAAATAACTTTAAAAATTATATAAAAAAATTTTTACTAGATTATATTTAAATAAATACTTTAAAAAATATCTTTTAAAATAATATAATAAATAAAATATTTAATATATTTAATTTTTTAAAAATATATTAAAGAATTATTAATTAAATAATTAAAATTAAATTAGTTTAATTATAATATTAAACGTATACTAGTTATAGTAATATAAATATTAAAATATTAAATTTTAAAAATTATAAAAATAATTAAAAAAAATAAAATTTATTTAATATTATTATACTAGTATTAAATATAAAGATAATGATAATTAATCGCGGAAATTATAAAAGTTAATATAATCTTTAAAAATATAATTTAAATAATAATTATAGATTTTATAAAAATAAAAATATACTAATAATAATTATTTATTAGAAGTATAATAGAAAAAATTATAAAAAATCTAATTACTTTTATAAAAATAAAAAGAAAAAAAATAAAATTTAATAAATATTATTTTTATATTATTAAAAGATTAATAAAAAAAATTATTAATATTTTATTTAATTATAAATATAATTATTTAAAAAAAAAAAATAAATTTAAATTAATTATATTTATTAATTATAATATAAATTTATATTTTATATTATAATATTATATAAAAAAGTTAAAATTATATAATAGCCGCGAAATTAAAACGCTAATTAAAATACTAAATAATATAAATTTAATTTATTTTTAAAAATATAAATTTTCGATTAATTTTATTAATTTAAAAAAAAAATTAAAAATAATAATAAATAAATATATTAAAGCGAATATTAAATTTTTTAATATTATATTTAGCTTTTTATATTTATATTAATATAATTTAAATATTAACTAGATATATATATAATAAATATAGTATAATCCCGGTACTATTTTAACGGGAATAGATATTAAATTAATTCCGGCTAAAAAATTAGAATATTTATTAAAAATAAAAAAATTTAAATAATTATATTTTTTTAATTTAAAATTATATAATAAAAATAATATAATTATTTTTTATAATATTAAAAAAATAATTTTATTTAAAAAATACGCTAATTTAAAAAAGATTTATAATTTTTAAAAAATTAATAAATTTTTTAAATATTTTATAAATATTTATATTTTTAAAATAATAAATAATTTATTATTTAAATTTTTATATAATCTTTTTATTATTAAATTAAAGGTTTTATAGATTTATATTTATAAAAATCTAATAAAAAAATTTATTTATTATTTAATATCGCGAGCTAGTATTTTAATTATATTTATAAAAAAAAAAAAAATAATTTTCGCTTTTATATTAAATATTAAAAGTTAAATTAGATTATTATTAAAAATCGGTACTTTTTTCTTTTAATATTAAAAATTTTAGATAAACTATATAAAATAATAATTTTTACTCGCTTAAATATTTAGAATATTTATTATTATATTAAAATTTAAAAGGGTAATAAATAAAAAATAGCGTTTTATATTTATTATAACTATTTTAAATATTATATTATATTATTTAATTTAATAAATATTCTAGTTAATTTTAAAATATATATTAATAATATTTTAAAAAACTTTTTAAATTTTTTTATTATAATATATATAAATAATCTATTAATTTACTCTAAAAATAAAATCGAATATTTGATATATATATAAAAAGTTTTTATAAAACTATTATAATATAAATTATATATTAAATTAAAAAAGTATTTATTTAATATATATAAAATTAAATTTATAAAATTTATTATTTATTTTAATAATATTATAATAAAAAACTCCCGTATTAAATATATAAAGAATTAGTTTTTTTTAAAATTATATCGCGATATATAATATTTCTTTAAATTTATAAATTTTTACTAATATTTTATTAAAGTATTTTTATAAATAATATTATTACTAATATTATTATTAAAAAACGATAATAAAATTAAATTTAATATTAAATTTATTTTAATTAAAAAAATAACTAGTATATTTAAAATATTAAAAAAACGTTTTATAATAACGCTTATTTTATAATAATTTAATTATATATTTTAAATTTATATTAAAATAAATATTTTAAAGTATATTATTTTAATAATTATTTTATAACCTTTTAATATTAATATATAAATCCGCTAATATTTTATCGCTTATTAGTTTTAAAGAAAAATAAGAACTAAATATAATTATAGTATCCGAAATTCGGAAATACTAGTTATTATCTATATTTATAAATAGTAGCGATATTATATTAAAAAAGCGTTTTATAAAATAAAAATTATTATTAATTATATAAATCTTTATAGTTTTTTTATAAAAAAAAAGCTTAATTATAAAAATATTAAATAATAAAAATAATTAATTAAATTAAATTTAAATCTAAAATATAAATTAAATAAATTAAAWTTTATTAATATAATATTATAAAAAAATAATTATAAAATATTTAAAATTTATATTATTTTTAATATTTTAAATTAAAAATATATTTATTTAGTTTTATATTTTAAAAAATTTTAAGAAAATTTTAAAAAAAATATAAAACCGATTATAAATTTTTTAAAAATTTAATATTATTTATTTAAAATTTTTATAAAATAAAAAAAAAATAAATTTAAAAATTTATAAAAAATTTTAAATAATATTAAAAAATCGCTAAAAAATAATAAAAAAAGCTATTTTAATAATAAAATATTATTAATTAATTTTAAAAATATTTAAAAAAGTTTTTAAAAATTATTTAAAAATATTAAAATTACTATTAAAAATATTTAAAAAATAGTAATAATATATTATATAATAAAAGAAATAAAGGCTAATATTTTTAATAAAAAAAATAAATTTTTAAAAAATATTTTTAAATATAGATTTTTAATAAAAAATTATATATTTAATATCTATATAAAAAAACGCGATAATATTATATTATTTATATTTTTTTATAATTAAAAAATATTTTTAATATTAATAAAAAAAAAAATATTTTAAAAAGCGATATAAAAATATTAACTCCGTTTTTTATAATTAAAGAAAAGTTTTTTAAAATAAAAAAAAAATAAATATTAGTAAAAATTTATAGTTTTAGAGTATATAAAAAGCTAAAAACTTTTTATAAATCTAATAGTATTATATATAATAATATTTAATCGATTTTTTTAAATAATTTTAATAATTTTAAAAATCTATAATTAAAATAATAAATTATTAAAAAAGCGGCTTTAAAAAATATATATAATATATCTTTACTATTTTTTTATTATATTATAAAAAAATTTTAAAAATTTAATAATACGGTTAAAAATTTAATATTTTTAAAAAAAAAATTATTTAATAATTTATTAAATATTAATATAATATTAAAATAATTTAATAAAAATTATAAATAATATTAAAATTTAAAATTATTTTATTATAATAAAAAATAATATTTATTTTTTAATATAACTAGATAAAAATTTTTTAAATATAATTATAATAATTTTATAATAAGTTATTTTAATTATAAAAAAATATTAGAATTTATTTACTAAAAATACTTTTAATTAAATATAATAAAAGATATTAAATACTATATATATATTTATAATATATATTATTAGGTAAAATCTATAAAATATAAACTATATAATAAAATATAATTATTAAAAAAACTTTTAAAATTATTTAATAATTTAATTATAAATTTTATTATTAACCTATTTTTATATAAATATACGCGTCGGAATAAATTGGATTTTAGGGTGGATTTTAATAAATTTTCAAAACTTAAAAAAACTCCGTTAGTTTTTTTAGCGCCGGGAGCTAATACTAGCGCGCTAGATTTTAATACGAGCTAGAGCCGTAAAATACTTATAATTTTTATATATAAATATTTTTTATAATTATTATAATTATCTAGATATTAAAAATATACTAACGTATTTTTTTTTCTAAATTTGTAAAACGGGGCTTTATTCCGATAAAAATATAATAAACGCTTCCGCGTTATATATAATTCGATTTTTATAGTAATCGACCGTTATATAAAATTTATTATATATATTTTATACTAAATAATTATAATTATAAAAAAGCTAGCGGATATTTTTATTAATAAAATATATAACTATTATAATATATTTAAATCGCTAGTTTTTAATTAAAAAATTTTTTTTATTTTATAATTTTAATTTACTTTTTATTATTATTTAAAAATTTAATATTATTTAAATACTATTTTTTATTTATTAACCGATAAGTAAATTAAATAATAAAATTAAATTTTAAAATAATTTTTAAAAAATTTTATTAATTATAATTAGAATAATTAAAATAAATAACTATTTTTTATAAAATTTATATATAATAATAGTAAATATACTTTTATTAATATAATATCGTTTTTTACCGCTATTAATAAATATTTTAATTTAGAAAATAATATTTAAATTAATAATATTAAAAATAATATATTTAAAGCGTATTAATATATCGAAAAATATATATATATATATATGTTTAGTTTAAAAGCTAATAGAAAATAATAATAAAAAAATAATTTAAATATAATAATTAAAAATATTCTATAAAATTTTTTACTATTAATAATATAATATAATTAAATAGGTATAATATTAAAATAAAAAAGCTATTAAAAAAATTAGATTATAAATTTTATAAATTTTTTAAAATAATAAAACTAGTAAATTTATAATTATATTATCTAGAGTTTTTAATATTAATAGATTATATTTATTCTATTTTTTATATTTCTTTTCTTAAACTATATATAATAGTAGAAAAAAAAATAAAAAAAATCTACTACTTTTATTTATTAATAATAAAAAGTAATATAAAATAAAAAAAATATTTAATTTAAAATAATATTATAAAAAATTATAATATTTAATAAAATAATTTAATTATAATTTTAAAAATAATAACTAGTTTAATATTAAAAAAATATCGAAAATTAGTAAATATATAAAGAATTTTTATTATATATATTTAAAAAAACTATTAAATAATAATAAAAAGAATTTTTTAAAAAAAAATTAAAAAAAAAATTATAATTAAATTATATATAAATATATTAATAAAATAATAAATAAAATAATAAATAATATTAAAAATATAAAATAGTAATAAAAATAAAAATTAATATAATTACCGAAGTTTACTAGTAGAATAAATATTAAAAAATATATATTATAAAATATTTTATTAAAGAAAATTATAATTAAAAAAAGATTTTATTAAAATATAAATTTTAAAATTATAATTATCTAAAAATAAAATAAACTTAAAAATAGAATATAAAAATAGAATATAAAAATAAATATATAAAAATAAATATTAAAAATAAATATAAAACGTTAAATAAATATAAAATTATATAATAATATTATTTTTTTTTATTTTACTTTTATTAATAAAAGAAAAATTATTTTTTCTAATTAAATTTAACTATTTTTTTTTAATAATTAAAAAATCCAAACGATTCTAATATAAAATTAGCGTGCGAAGTTATATAAAAAAAGTAAATATATAATAAAATATATTATATTAATATTTATATTAATCGATTTTTTTAAAATATAAATAATTTTAATAATATTAAAGATAATAATATTTATTTTTATTATATTTTAACTTTTTTTTAAATTTCGATTCGTTTATAATTAAAAAAAATAATAATACGCGAGCGGTATATAATATATTACTTTATATTTTTATTAATAATATTAATAGTAATAATAATAAAAGTTACTTTATTAATTATCGAAATAAATCTTTAAAAAATTTATATAAATTAAAAAAGCCGCCGCGATATATAAATTTAATATACTAGTTTATATTTTTTATAAAATTTAAAATAATATATATAATATTTAAAACTAATACTAGATTTTATATAATAAATAAAAGTATAATAAATAATAAAATTATTTTTTATTTATTTTTTATTAAAAATTATTAAATAATAATAATAAATAAATAATATATATTATAATACTAGCTTTAATATATTAATAATAGTAATTTTTTTATAAAATTAAAGTATTTAATAATATTAAAATATTAGGCGTTTATATATTCTAAAAAGTCTTTTTAATTATAAAAATTTTAGAAACTTTAAAATCTATAATAAAAAATATAAAAGCTAAAAAAAATTTATAAAAAAATAGAGCTAGTAAATAAAAATAAAGTATAGTAAAAATAATAAAAATCTAAATTAAAAAATAGATTTATATTAAARAARAAACGTTTATTATATATTTATAAATAAAAAATAAAATTATATTATTTAATATAAAGTTTATAATATTAATAATATAAATTAAATTATTTAAAATTTAAGAATTCTAATTATTTATAATTATTATAATATAATATAACTATTAAATAGAATTATTAAACGATATTAATTTCTATAAATATATTTTAACGCGAGTATTTAATAAATATTAAAAAATATTAATAATATATTATAATATAATAACTAATATTACTATTAATATTAAATAATTTTTAGTATATAAAATAAAACTATTTATATATTTTATATATAATAATAAAATATTTTATATATAAATATATATTAGCGTTATATATTTTTAAATTATAAATTTTACTAATATATATTTAAATATACGCGTTTTATATAAAAGGTTTAGCTATTTATTATATATATATCGCCTAATTATAAAATAGTAGAAATACTATTATAAAAAAGAAAATATTATTATAATTAATAATAATCTAGTTTATAATAATATTATAAAACTATTATATAATTTCGGTTAAAATATTATATCGCTATATTATACTAGTAGAAAAAAAAGTTTATATAATTAAAAAAATTTCCTTTAATATTTATAGTTTTTTAAATATTAATATATATATATTCTCTATATATAATTTTATATATACGATAAGAAAACGTTAAACTATTATTTATACTTCTATATAATTTTTTTACTATTATATCCTTTTTATAAAAACTATTAATTTTTAATAATAGATTTTTTTTATTAATAAATAGTTTTTTAATTTATTTTTATTATTAAATATTAATATTAATATTATTAATAATTATATTATAATTTAAAATTAATTTCGAGTTAAAATAATATTTATATTTTTTTATTAATATTTTAATATTATTAAAACGGTATTTAAATATTTATTAATTATTTTAAAATTTATATTTAATTTAATAAATAAAATATTTAATAATAAAATTTTTACTTTTATAAATATAATATTTATAAAAAATTTATTCGATTTTAAATTTTTTATTAATATTAATAATAAATAAAAGTATAAATATATAATAAAGCTAAAAGAAATTATTATTAAAGTAAATAGTATATTTTAAATATATTATTAATATTATATTATAAATTTTTATAATAAATAATAGCTTTAAATAAAAAATTAATTATTTAATAATTTTAATAATTTTAAAAATAATTATTAACTATTATTTAGTTTTTTTAAATATAAATTTTAATATATTATAATTTAAATATAAATATATTTCTATAAAATTAATAATTTTAAAATAAATCTATTAATAATATATATTATAATATTTTTTTATTTTTATTATAATAAAAATAATAATATTTTTAATATTAATATATAAAAATCGGTTTTTATTAATAATAACTAGTATTATAAAATTTAATATTATAAATATATTTATAAATTTATTAACTTCTAGAATAAATAGATTATAATAGTAAATTATCTATATTATAATTAAAAAAGCAGCGAATTTTTTAATAAAAACGTTAATAGAAATTTTAAAATTTAATGGATTTTTTAATTAAATAATATATTTAAAGTTTAATAAATATAAAAAATCTAATATTTTATAGATTTTCAATTTAAATAATATTTAATTAAATATTTTAAAAATAGAATTATAATTTATAAAATTATTATAATTTTTAATATTTATAAAAAACTAATAAATTATAATTTAAAATTATTTAATAAAATAATATAATAGTATATAATAATTTTATTAATTTAATTATATTATTTTAATATATTATTAATTTATAAATATTAAATAAAAAAATAAAATAACTATTTATTTAATATTTTAAATATTTAATATTATAAACAATCTATAAATTTTTAATCGCGATTTAAAATTATTATTTATAATATATATTATTGTTTTTTATTAAATTATTTAATAGTTATTTAATTTATTATTTATTATTTTCAATAGTTTTTTTAAATATATAAATAGTTTTTTTAATAAAATTATTTATTATTAATATATAATAATTATATTTTTTATATAATTCTAATAAAAAAAAAAAAAAATCGATAATAAATATATAAAATAATTTTATAAAATTAAATATTAGCTATAGAATTTTATATAAATAATAATAAAATATTTAATTAATTTAATACTATAAATTATAATAAATAAATTTTTATAATTTTATTAATATATTATATATAGAAAATTTTTTATTAAATATTTTTATATATATATATTTATATATAATTAAAAAGATCTATTTTATTATATATTAATAAATTTTTTTTTTTTTTAAATCTATAAATATTATTAAATATAAATTTTATTTATTATTATTAAAATAAATAATACAATAATAAAATAATATAATAATTTTATTATATTATTTTTTAATTTTATTATTATAATTAATAATAGTCTAGTTTATTATAATATTATAAAACCGTTATATAACTTCGGCTAAAATATTATATCGCTATATTATACTAGTAGAAAAAAAGGTTTATATAATTAAAGAAATTTCTTTTAATATTTATAGCTCTTTAAATATTAATATATATATATTTTTTATATATAATTCTATATATATAATAGTAAAATACTAAATTATTATTTATATTTTTATATAATTTCCCTATTATTATATCCTTTTTATATTTTAATATTTTTATTTTTTATAAAAAGTAATTTAACTATATTATAAAATTATAACGCGAGATAATAATAATAATACCGCGTTTATAATTAAATTATAATTATTAATAAATATAGTTATATTATAAAATAATAATATAAATAAATTTATTAATAATAAATTAAATATAAAAATTTAAGCTTTTAAAATAAAATAAATTCTAGTTTATTAATAAAAAAGATTAGAAATATTAAAAGTTAAAAAAAAAATAAAATTTTTAAAGCTATTTACTATTATATATTAATAATAAATTTTTAAAATTCTAATTTATAATTTTAAATATATTAAAAAATAAAAAATAAATAAAAAATTAAAATTAAAAGTCTTTAACCTTATTTAATATAAAAATAAAAATTATATAAAATATATATTATTTAAATATAAATATAAATATATTTTTAAAACTTATCTAATTATATATAAAACGGAAGTTTTAAAAATTCTATTTAATATAAACTATTTTAATTATTATTTAATAAATATATAAAATTAAATTAAAAAAATAAATTTAAATATTAAATTTAAAATAATTTAAAAAAAATAATTAAAATTTTTATTAAATTAATTCGACCTTTAAACTATTTATAATATTAAAATAATATTATAATATTTTAATATAAAGTACTATAATAAATAAAATATTTTTTTATTTATTAAATATTTAAAAAACTTTAAAAATTATATAAAAAAATCTTTATTAGATTATATTTAAATAAATATTTTAAAAAACGCTTTTTAAAATAGTATAATTAATAAAATATTTAAAATATTTAACCCTTTAAAAATATATTAAAAGATTATTAATTAAATAATTAAAATTAAATCAATTTAATTATAATATCGGGCGTATATTAATTATAATAATATAAATACTAGAATATTGAATTTTAAAAGCTATAGAAATAGTTAAAAAGAATAAAATTTATTTAATACTATTATACTAATAATTAATATAAATTTAATAATAACTAGTTATAAAAATTATAAAGGCTAGTATAATTTTTAAAAATATAGTTTAAATAATAGCCGCGGATTTTATAAAAATAGCGATATATTAATAATAATTATTTATTAAAAATATAGTAAAAAAAGCTATAAAAAACCTAATTACCTTTATAAAAATAAAAAAAAAATAAAAATTTAATAAATATTATTTTTATACTATTAGATTATTAATAAATAAAATTATAAATATTTTATTTAATTATAAATATAACTATTTAAAAAAAAAAATAAAAAGTTAAATTAGCTGTATTTATTAATTATAATATAAGTTTAAATTTTATATTATAATATTATATAAAGGAGTTAAAGTTATATAATAGCTATAATATTAAAATATTAATTAAAACGTTAAATAATATAAATTTAATTTATTTTTAAAAATATAAACTTTTAATTAACTTTATTAATTTAAAAAAAAAATTTAAAATAATAATAAATAAATATATTAAAATAAATATTAAATCTTTTAATATTATATTTAATTTTTTATAATTATATTAATATAATTTAGATATTAATTAAATATATATATAATAAATATAGCGTGATTTTAATATTATTCTAGCGGGAATAAATATTAAACTAATTCCGGTTAAAAAATTAAAATATTTATTAAAAATAAAAAGATTTAAATAATTATATCTATTTAATATAAAGTTATATAATAAAAACGATATAATCGCTTTATATAATATTAAAAAATCGACTTTATTTAAAAAATACGCCGATTTAAAAAAGGTTTATAATTTTTAAAAAGCTAATAAATTTTTTAAATATTTTATAAATAATTATACTTTTAAAATAATAGATTATCTATTATTTAAACTTTTATATAATTTTTTAATTATTAAATTAAAAGTTTTATAGATTTATATTAATAAAGATTTAATAAAAAAATTTATTTATTATTTAATATTATAAATTAGCGTTCTAATTATATTTATAAAAAAAAAATAATAGCTTTTATTTTTATATTAATTATTAAAGGTTAAACCGAATTATTATTAAAAATTAATATTTTTTTCCTTTAATATTAGAAATCTTAAATAGATTATATAAAATAATAATTTTTACCCGCTTAAATATCCGGAATATCTACTATTATATTAGAATCCGGAAAGACGATAAATAAAAAATAATATTTTATATTTATTATAATTATTTTAAATATTATATTATATTATTTAATTTAATAAATATTTTAGTTATTTTTTAAATATATATTAATAATATTTTTAAAAATTTTCTAGATTTTTTTATTATAATATATATAAATAATTTACTAGTTTATTTTAAAAATAAAACCGAGTATTTAATATATATATAAAAAATTTTTACGAGATTATTATAATATAAACTATATATTAAATTAAAGAAATATTTATTTAATATATATAAAGTTAAATTTATAAAATTTATTACTTATTCTAATATTATTATAATAAAAAAGTCCTATATTAAATATATAAAAAATAAGCTTCTTTTAAAATTATATTATAATATATAATATTTCTTTAAATTTATAAACTTTTATTAATATTTTATTAAAATATTCTCGCGAGTAATATTATTATTAATATTATTATTAAAAGATAGTAATAAAAAGAAATTTAATTTTAAATTTATTTTAATTAAAAAAATAATTAGCGCGTTTAAAATATTAAAAAAATATTTTATAATAATATTTATTTTATAATAATTTAATTATATATTTTAAATTTATATTAAAAWAAATATTTTAAAATATATTATTTTAATAATTATTTTATAATTTTTTAATATTAGTATATAAATTTATTAATATTTTATCGCCTATTAATTTTAAAAGAAAATAATAATTAAATATAATTATAATATCGGAAATTTAAAAATACTAGTTATTATTTATATTTATAAATAGTAGCGATATTATATTAAAAAAGCYTTTTATAAAATAAAAATTATTATTAATTATATAAATTTTTATAATTTTTTTATAAAAAAAAAGTTTAATTATAAAAATACTAAATAATAAAAATAACTAATTAGACTAAATTTAAATTTAAAGTATAAACCGAGTAAATTAAATCCTATTAATATAATATTATAAAAAAATAATTATAAAATATTTAAAATTTATATTATTTTTAATATTTTAAATTAAAGATATATTTATTTAATTTTATATTTTAAAAAATTTTAGAAAAATTTTAAAAAAAATATAAAATTAATTATAAATTTTATAAAAATTTAATATTATTTATTTAAAACTTTTATAAAATAAAATAAAAATAAATCTAAAAATTTATAGAAAATTTTAAATAATATTAGAAAATTATTAAAAAATAATAAAAAAAATTATTTTAATAATAAAATATTATTAATTAATTTTAAAAATATTTAAAAAAAATTTTAAAAGTTATTTAAAAATATTAAAATTATTATTAAAAATATTTAAAAAGTAATAATAATATATTATATAGCGAAAAAAATAAAAGTTAATATTTTTAATAAAAAAAGCGAGCTTTTAAAAAATATTTTTAAATATAAATTTCTAATAAAAAGTCGCGTATTTAATATTTATATAAAAGAATATAATAATATTATAATATTTATATCTTTTTATAATTAAAGAATACTTTTAATATTAATAGAAAAAAAAGATAAAAATACTTTAAAAAACAATATAAAAATATTAATTCCGCTTTTTATAATTAAAAGGAAGTCTTTTAAAATAAAAAAGAAATAAATATTAATAAAAACTTATAGTTTTAGGATATATAAAAAATTAAAGGCTTTTTATAAATTTAATACTATTATATATAATAATATTTAGTCGATTTTTTTAAATAATTCTAATAAATTTAAAAATCTATAATTAAAGCGATAAATTATTAAAAAAATAACTTTAAAAAATATATATAATATACCCCCGCTATTTTTCTATTATATTATAAAAAAATTTTAAAAGTTTAATAATATAGTTAAAAAATTAATATTTTTAAAAAAAAAATTATTTAATAATTCGTTAAATATTTATATAACGCTAAAATAGTTTAATAAAAAATAATAAATAATATTAAAACTAAAAATTACTTTATTATAATAAAAAATAATATTTATTTTTTAATATAATTAAATAAAAAGTTTTTAAATATAATTATAATAATTTTATAATAGATTACTTTAGCTATAAATAAATATTAAAATTTATTCGCTAAAAATACTTTTAGTTAAATATAATAAAAGATATTAAATACTATATATATACTTATAATACGTACTATTAAATAAAACTTATAAAATATAAATTATATAGCGAATTATAGTCGTTAAAAAGATTTTTAAAACCGTTTAATAATTTAATTATAAATTTTATTATTAATTTATTTTTATATAAATATTTCCGCGTTATATATAATTTAATTTTTATAGTAGTCGATTATTATATAAAACTTATTATATATATTTTATATTAGATAATTATAACTATAAAAAAGCTAGTGGATATTTTTATTAATAAAGTATATAAATATTATAATATATTTAAATCGCTAATTTTTAATTAAAAAACTTTTTTTATTTTATAATTTTAATTTATTTTTTATTATTATTTAAAAATTAAATATTATTTAAATATTATTTTTTATTATAAATTAATAAATAAATTAAGTAATAAAACTAAATTCTAAAATAATTTCTAAAAAACTTTATTAACTATAATTAAAATAATTAAAATAAATAATTATTTTTCGCGGAATTTACGTATAATAATAGTAAATATACTTTTATTAATATAATACTATTCTTTATTATTACTAGTAGATATTTTAATTTAAAAAATAATATTTAAATTAATAATATTAAAAATAATATATTTAAAGCGTATTAATATATTAAAAAAAATATATATATATATATTTAATTTAAAAGCTAATAAAAAATAATAATAAAAAAATAATTTAAATATTATAATTAAAAATATTCTATAAAATTTTTTACTACTAATAATATAATATAATTAAATAAGTATAATATTAAAATAAAAAAATTATTAAAAAAACTAGATTATAAATTCTATAAATTTTTTAAAATAATAAAACTAGTAAATTTATAATTATATTATTTAAAACTTTTAATATTAATAAATTATATCTATTTTATTTTTTATATCTTTTTTTTCGAATTATATATAATAGTAGAAGAAAAAAATAAAAAAAATCTATTATTTTTATTTATCGATAGTAAAAAATAATATAAAATAAAAAAAATATTTAATTTAAAATAGTATTATAAAAAATTATAATATCTAATAAAATAGTTTAATTATAGCCTTAAAAATAATAATTAGTTTAATATTAAAAAAATATTAGAAGCTAGTAAATATATAAAAAACTTTTATTATATATATTCTAAAAAACTATTAAATAATAATAAAAAAAGCTTTTTAAAAAAAAAATAAAAAAAAAGAATAAATTATAGCTAAACTATATATAAATATATAAATAAAATAATAAATAAAGTAATAAATAATACTAAAATTATAAAATAATAATAAAAATAAAACTTTATATAATTATCGAAGTTTATTAATAAAATATATATTAGAAAATATATATTAGAAAATATATATTATAAAATATATTATTAAAAAAGGTTAAAATTAAAAGGAAATTTTATTAAAATATAAATTTTAAAATTATAACTATTTAAAAATAATATAAATCTAAAAATAAAATATAAAAATAAATATATAAAAATAAATATTAAAAATAGATATAAAACGCTAGATAAATATAAAACTATATAATAATATTACTTTTTTCTATCTCGCTTTTATTAATAGAAAAAAAATTATTTTTTTTAATTAAATTTAACTATTTTTTTTTAATAATTAAAAAATTTAAATAAATTTAATATAAAATTAATATATAAAATTATATAAAAGGGGTAAATATATAATAAAATATATTATATTAATATTTATATTAATCGAATTTTTTAAAATATAAATAGTTTTAATAATATTAAAGGTACTAATAGTTTTTTTTTACCGCGTTTCAATTTTTTTCTAAATTTTAATTTATTTATAACTAGAAAAAATAATAATATATAAATAGTATATAATATATCGCTTTTTATTTTTATTAATAATATTAGTAATAATAGTAGTAGAAATTATTTTATTAGCTATTAAAATAAATTTTTAAAGGATTTATATAAATTAAAAAAGCTATTATAATATATAAACTTAATATATTAGTTTATATTTTTTTTAAAATTTAAAATAACGCGTATAATATTTAAAGCTAATATTAGGTTTTATATAATAAATAAAAATATAGTAAATAGTAAAATTATTTTTTAATAATTTTTTATTAAAGATTATTAAATAATAATATTAAATAAATAATATATACTATAATACTAGCTTTAATATATTAATAGTAGTAATTTTTTTATAAAATTAAAATATTTAGTAATATTAAAGTATCGGGCGCCTATATATTTTAAAAAGTCTTTTTATTATAAAAGTTTTAGAAACTTTAGAACTTATAATAAAAAATATAAAAGTTAAAAAAAATTTATAAAAGAATAGAATTAGTAAATAAAAATAAAATATAATAAAAATAATAAAAATTTAAATTAAAAAATAAGTTTATATTAAAAAAGAAACGTTTATTATATATTTATAAATAAAAAATAAAATTATATTATTTAATATAAAGTTTATAATATTAATAATATAAATTAAATTATTTAAAATTTAATAGTTTTAATTATTTATAATTATTATAGTATAATATAACTATCGAATAAAGCTATTAAATAATATTAATTTTTATAAATATATTTTAGCGCGAGTATTTAATAAATATTAAAAAGTTCTAATAATATATTATAATATAATAGCTAATACTAATATTAATACTAAATAATTTTTAGTATATAAAGTAAAATTATTTATATATTTTATATATAATAATAAAACGTTTTATATAGAAATATATATTAGTATTATATACTTTTAAATTATTAATTTAACTAATATATATTTAAATACGCGCGCTTTATATAAAAAGTTTAGCTATTTATTATATATATATCGTTTAATTATAAAATAATAAGGATATTATTATAAAAAAAAGGATATTATTATAATTAGTAATAGTCTAGTTTATTATAATATTATAAAACCGTTATATAGCTTCGGTTAAAATATTATATCGCTATATTATATTAATAGAAAAAGGGGCCTATATAATTAAAGGAATTCCTTTTAATATTTATAGCTCTTTAAATATTAATATATATATATTTTCTATATATAGCTCCGTATATACAATAATAAAATATTAAATTATTATTTATATTTTTATATAGTTTCTCTATTATTATATTTTTTTTATATTTATATTAGTTTTAATAAATTTTTTAATTTTAATCTAAATTTTTTTTAAATATATTTATTAATTAATTATTTACGAAATTTAACTAATATTTTTATTAAATTTACTAAAAAATAAAATATTTTAAAAGTATTTATATTTAATAATTTATTTATTTTTTAATAATATTTATAACTAGATAATTTTAATAATATATTTAAAATAATATTTATAGTTTTAAATTTATAATAAATATTAAATTTTAAATATTAAAAATATTTAAAAATTTATATAAAAAAAAGAAATTTTTTTATAAATATTATATTTAAATTAATTAAATATAAAATATTAATTATAATAAAATAATTTAAATAAATAAAAATAATATAAATAATATTTTTATTATATAATAGATTTTTCTAATTATTTAAAAAATATTTATAATTTTTAATTTTAATAATAAATAATATTTTTTTTCAATTTAATATTAGGCGGTTAAAAAATAAAATCGATTATTGAAATTTTTATTTGAAATTTTTTTATTTATTTTATAAATAGTTTTATTTAAATTATAATAGATATATATTATAAAATTAAAAATTTTATTAATATTTAAATTTATATAATACTAAATTTTTATTAAAATAAACTAGAATCGATAATAATAAAAAAAAACTTTATAGATTATAAAATATATTAAATTTTTTAAATATAAATACTATTAGTAAATTTTAAATAAAATTTTTTTTAAATATTATTTTTGATAATAATATCGCGGTTTATATAAATTTTATACTTGTAAAATAATTAAATAATAATTATATAATTATTAATATATTATTAAAATTAGTTTATTAAATTTCAATATTTTTTATTTTATTAAAATATATATAAAAATTAAAATTTTAAAATTATTTTTCGTTTATTTTTCGCTATAATAAATTTAAAAATATAAATTTTTTAATTTAATCTATTTTTTCTATAATAAAATTTAAAAAAAAAAAGTCTAGTTTATATAAAAAATTGATTTCTATTCGTTTATCTATTAGTTATAAGCTGTATTTTAGAAGTAAGGAATACTAGAATTTAGCTAGATTTTACAGTTAGTATAACTTCTTTAGTTTTTTATATAATAATATATAAAATAGTTTAATTTAAAAGATTTAACGAGTATATTTTAATAATATAAAAAATCTAGAATTTAAATAGAAATTGATAGCGCTATTAGCTATAAAAGATTTATACTGGCGATTATTATTATATATTCGCTGAATAAGCTAATAGAATTGAATAAGCTAGTAGAACTAAAAAACCTAATAGAACTAAAAAATCTAATAGAGCTAAAAAGTCTAATAGGGCTGAAAAAATAAAAAAAAAAATTTAAAAAAAAAATTTAAACAAATTATTTAAAAAAAAATTATTAATTTATTTAATATTTTAATTATTAATTTTTTTTATTATATATAACAGGAACTTTTATATATAAAAGAAATTAATTTAATTAAATAATTAAATAAATTAATTATTTCGAATTTTATAATATTTAAAATTTTAAATTTTAAAATTTAAAATATAAAATTTAATTATTATAAATATAAATTTTCCAGATATTTTTTTAAAAAAATTTCGAGCTCTTTTATTAATATATAAATATATAATTAATTAAAATATTTATAAATAATAAATATAAATTTAAAATATTAAATATAATAAAAATTTAATTAAAATATTTTATATATTTTTTTATTTAAAAGAAAAATATTATAATATTATTAATAAAAATTTTATAAAAAAAATTAAAATAAATTTAAAATTCTATTTATTATTTATTAAAAATAAACTAGTAAATTATAATAATTTATTATTAATATTTTAAACGTTTTTTAATTTTAATAGAAAACTTTTATAAAATAATAATAAAATTATTAATTAATTTATTATAAATACAAAAAAATTTATTAAATTTATTATTAAAAAAATTTTAAAATTATAAATTTATATTATAATTTTTATTTATAATAAATTTAAATAAATATTTAATATTATAATTTTTTTAAATATTTAACTATTAATAATAATATAATTTTTAAAATTTAATTAATATTTTTTTATATTATAAAATAAAAAAATTAAAATTAAATAATTATAATATTTTATTTTATTTAATTTTATTTAGAAAATTTATTAAAAATTTTATTAATATTTTTTTATTATAGATTTTAATAATATATATATAAATTTATTTCAATTTATAAATTTATTTTTCATTTTTTATTAATAAAATATTTATATACTTTAAATTTAAAATATTAATTATATTATTAATATTTTATTATAAAACTAGATAATATTTAATTAAAATAACTAAAACAATTTATTTAATTTATATTTTAAGGATTATTATTTTTAATATTAATAAATAATTTTAAATTAATATTTAAAATTATAATATCTATTATAATAATTATTATATAATATTTAAAATTTTTTAAAAATTATTTAAACTTTTATTTTTATATTTTAATAATTAATTTATAGTTTTTTAAATTAATTTAATAATATTTATTAATTAAATATTTTTAAATAATATTTAATTAAATTTTTATAATTATTTAAATCGAAAATAATAAATTATTTTAAATATATAATTATTAAAATAAATAATTTATATATATATATAATTAAAAAAAATATTTAAAGTTTTTAATTTATAAATAAATTGATAATTTAATAAAAAATATAAAAAGTTTTTATTTAAACTAGTAATTATAATAGTTTTATTAATATATAAAATATTATAATATATTAAATTTTATAAATAATAATATTTATTTTAATACTTTTAAAATTAATAGCAAATAATACTATTATATATTTATAAAAATTAATAATTATAATATTTATAAATAAATATATATTAATTTTTTTAAACTTTATAAAATTAATATTAATAAATAAATAAATCTTTAAATTATTTTTTAAATAGAACTCGCGTATAATAATAATAAATTTTAAAATTTTTTTATTAAATAGAAAAATTTTAATAATATAAATTTAATAATATTATATTATATTTTATTAATATTTCTAATAATTATAAAAATTAGTATTTTTTAAATTATAATCTATAATAGTTATTTTAATAAAATATTTCGATTAATTAAATTTATTATATAATTTATATTTTAATAAAAACTATAATTTTTTATATTTAATAATAAACTAATATTAATAATTATATAATAATTTTTTTAAAAAATAACAACTATTATTAATATATTTTTTATTTTCGAAATTAATTAATTATAATATTTATAATAATAATTATTTAATAATTTTTACTTTAATAATTTTTAGTATTTTTTTAAATAATTTAATAAATTTTAAATAAATTTATACTTATATTAATTAAATATTTAATATAATAATTAATTTAGTTATAATAATTATAATTAATTATAGTTTTTTTTATAGCTAAAGTATAAATATTAATATAAAATATTATTTAAATTAAAAATTTTATTATATTTATTATATTAAATATTACGTTATTTATTTTATATAATAAATTTACTTTAAATTAATATAATTTATAAAATTATAAAAAAACTCCGGTATTAATTTATAATAAAAAATATTTTTAATTAATTTTTTTATATATAATTTAAATATATAAAAAAGATTAGTTTATAATAATTAATATATTATTATTTTTTTATATTATTTATTTTTATTTTTTTATAAAAAATTGAAATTTAATATTTTATAATTTTTATTATTATTATAAATTTTAAATTATTTTTTTTTTTTATATTAAAAAATTTTATAAAAGATTTTAATAATAATTTTTATAATTTTATCTAAAATTAATATTAATAATAAAATATTAAAATATTTAATATTATTTATTATTTATATATTTTTAATTTTAATAATAATATTATTAAAATAATTTAAAAAAATCTTTTAAATTTATATATAAATAAAAATATAATATATTTATTTTAATTATATTAATATAATAAATAATAATTTATTAAAATAATTTTTAAAAAATATATATTATATTTAAATTTTTTTTATTTAATTATAATAATTTATAAATAAATATATTAATAATATTATTATATTATACTATTATTTTATTTTATAAATAAAAATTTAGATTAAAATAAATTAATATTATATTTATTTTTTTAAATTTAATATTTATATATTATATAATAATATATATTTTATAATAAATATAATATAATTCTACTAATTTTATAAATTATTTATTATAATATAATAAAAATAAATTATTATTATAAACTATTTATTATAATTTAATAATAATTAATAAAGTTATTTAATTTATTAATATAATATTTAATTAATTTTAAAAATTTTATATATAAAATTCTAATAGTTAAATTGAATAAATATTTATAAATATTTATTTATTTAAAAAAGTTTATTATTATTATAACGGAATATTATTATTTCTAGATTTATTTTATTATTATTATTATTATTATAATAAAAATTTTATTATATTTAATATCGATTTAGTATTTTTTTTCAATTTTATTAAATAAAATAAATTGAAATAATATTAAAAAAAATATTATTTTATTATTTAAATAAATTAATAAATTTAATAATATTTATAAATTTATTTAATTTTTATAAATTTTTTAATAAATTTAAAAAATAAAAATATAAATTTAAATTATTTTAAATAAAATTTATTACTAATTTTTTAATATAAATTTAAAAGTTTTTTTTTTAAAAATTTATAGTAATATTATTATAAAAATCGTTTATTATTTTTATATAAATATTTAAATATTCGTTTTAATTTATAAAGTAAATAATAATAAAAATTATATTAATTTAAATTATTTAGCTATTAAAAGATTTTTATATTAGAAAATAATATAAATTTAAATTTTTTTAATAAATCTAATTAATATAAATTTTAAAAATATTATAAAAGTTTAAATTTATTTTAAAAATTATTTAATATATTTTCAAAAAACTTTAATATAAAAAACAATTATAATTAAAATTAATATAATAATAAAATCGATTAAATTCTTTAAATTATTATAAAAAATATTTAAAATTTCGCTAGAAAATTAAAATCTAAAATAAATTTTAATTAATTTTATTAATCGAATATTAATATAAAAATAATAGTATAATAAATAAAAAAACGCGAGGTTTATTTAAAAAATCTAATATTATTATTATATTTTGCGCAGTATACTATATATAATAGTCTAGACCTATTATAATTAGCTTCGTATATATATAAAGTATACGGTATATAGATAAATCAATTAAACTTAATATATATATACTATATATTGTATATTTTAATCAGAGTATATAATATTTTATTAGATTATCTGGCCATCTATATATTATTACTATAATATATAGTAGTAATTAATACTATTAAAGACTAATTATAATCTTTAATCGATTAATTTTATTTAGTCCTATTTTATCCGTTATTCCATTTTTTATCCGATAGTATATTTTATTTAAACGATTTTTAGATATTTTATTCTATTTATCTACCGAAATAACTAATTTATTATAGAATATTAATATAGATTGCTTTAACTATATAGTTTGTACGGCCTGTACTTTATATAATAGCTATAATAGTTCTCGTATTTAGTATAGTAAATAAAAAGGCCGCGCCTTTTATTATACTTTTATATTTCTTCCTCGAATATTTGCTTAAATTGTATAAAATTCTATTATCCGTTTGTTTTTTTTTTAAAAACCTTTTTAAACCCTTTAGATATATATTTTATCTATATTTTAATTTAGTTCACCTACTATTAGTACTAGATAAGATATATTTAGCTAATATTACCTGCTAGAATTAGTACTGGATAAGATAAGCTTGGTTAATATCGACGGTTAATAAATTTAAATTTTTGAAATTTTTTTAACTATTTAAATTTATATTAAATCTTATTTACTAGTTTAATTTTTTTATTAATTAGATAAAACTAATCTTTTTACTAGTTAATAAATTTTATCGTTTTTTAGTTTAATATATTACTAGTTACTAGAATCCTTTAAAAAACGCCTTATAAGATAATCTATAGATTTAATAAAAAAAATCCGCTTTTTTCGACGAGCTTAATCTATTTTAAGCTACTATTTATTTTATAATTTAAAAATATAAATTTATTTTAAAAAATACTTTAGAAGAGTTTTAAAAAAAAACTTAGCTTTTATATAATTTACTTAAATATAAAGCTTGGATCGAATGGATATTAATTAATTTTACTAAGGAAGTAAGTCCTATTATAGATTTTCTTAGCTTTAAAACCCCGACGCTATTTTTTATAAAGAATAATCCTATTATAACTAGATTAAACTCGCCTTAAAGCACGGAGAATATTTTAAACGCTACTGCTATTTTAAACGCTACTATTTAAATTTTAGCGGCTTATATAATTCAGCCAGGCACTTTTTATTTTTTATTAAAAAGCCGGTTTTAGTTTACCGCCTAAAAATAAATTGCCCGAGCTCGGTAATAAGAAAGGTAAACCCGCCTAAAAAAATAAGTATAGATTGCCTAGTAAAAAAAATAGGAATTGCGCGAGAAAAAAATTAAAAAATAGCTCGTTTAATAAAAATAACTTATAATTTAAAAATAATTTACCCGGGCTCGGTAAAAAGAAAAATAAGCTCGTTATTAAAAAAAGGAAATATAAGAATAACGTATCCGTAAAAAATAGCGTATCCGTAAAAAATAATATATTTAATATTAACGTAAAAAGTAATATATTTAGCGTTAATAAAAAGAATAATATATCTAGTAAAAACTTTTTAAAAAATAATATATCTAGTATTAATACGAAGAATAGCTTATTTAATAGAAACTTCTTAAGGAATAACGTACCCGGCGCCAGCGTAAAATTAAAATACCGGATAATAACGCTAATTTAGGTTTTATACTAGAGTTTATAGAGCAACTCCGCTTTATAATTCGATAAGAAGTTATAAATATAATTAGATAAGGGCTACTAGGCCCGCTCGGACTACCAGAATCTAAAGGTCCTAGAGGATATAATATAAGGCTAGGAACTGGACAGTCTATACGATTTAAGGTTTCCGAGCTAGGATATTTATACCTAGATATACTAGATTCCTATAATATAGGTAATATTATTTCTATCTATAACGAAATAATTTTTTAAAATATTTATACCTTTATAAATTAAATAAAAAATTATATCTATATTATTAGTAAATCTATTATAAAAAATAACCTATTTTTATATTTTTAAAGATATATTATAATATAGTATTTAAAAAAACTAGATAATATTAAAAGGAAAGCTTTTAAGATTCTACCGTTTTAAAATTTTATTAATAAATTTATTAAAAAGTTTAAGATATCCGCTTTTAAAGCTATAGGTAAACTATAATCGAAGAGCTATATAAAATAGGATATACGCGATATAAAAGACCTATACGGCTATATTTAAAATATCCTGTAGTTATTTATTATAGCTAGAATTAGTAATTAATATATTTAACTAATTTAAGTATAATAATAAATAGATATAGAATTACACGCGTTTATTAGAATTTTAAAAAGCTTAACCTTAATATAAGATTTCGTAAAAGAACTCGAGGTATAATAAAATATATAGCTAGTATTATAAAATAGAAAGTAGGAATATCGATAGGATAATCGGTAATAGGATAAATATTTTAATAATTAGAATACCGCCTTTAATAATCGTCGATTTTAGTAGCTAAAAAACTATAATAATTATTCCTTTTATAATTAAGGATATAGATAGAACGGATAAAATTATAAATAAGGCGAATAAAACTATAAATAGGGCGGTTAAAATTATAAATAAACGCTATACTACTTTAATAACCGTTTTATCTAGTAAATATAATAGCTTTTCTTTCCTATTTATCCTCCCTAATATTAAATACCTAGTATTTTCCTTTTTTAAATAGAATAAAAAACTAATATTTTAAATTCTTTATAATTATAAATTATAGTATCGTTAAATATAAATMGATTAGTAATTACGATTTTATTAGCAGCCCCCCTATAAATTAATAGTAGTAGAGGTGGATATAATAATAGAGTATAAAATAACTATTAAGGAGATAGAAGTTTATAATTTAATAATAATAGTAGTAATTATCTATTATAATAACTTTTTTAGTCTATAGTATAGTTTATAGTTTAGCCTATCTATTTTATTATTTTTAATTTATAGGCCTAATTAATTCTATATCTAAACCTTTAAATATATTAAAATAAAAAATAATCTAATTTATTTTATTAGAAAGTCTAGTAAAAAAATCCCTTTAATAGCTACTAAAACTAATCTATAAAGGAATCGAAGAAAATATTAGATAAAGAAAATATAAATAATAGTAAAGATAATTTAAAAAATCTATATTTTATTTATTATAATTTCGTTTTTATACTATCGTATTATTAAATACCGTTTATTAGGACTTTTAACTATTTATTTTATAACGAAAATTTTAGCTTAAATAATAATTTATATAAATATTTAAAAGTTTATTAAAAGAATATAATATAGATTAAAAAAAATATAGTATACTATTATATAGTAGTTATAAAATAAATAATCGAATTCGATATTCCGTTAGTATTTAAAATTAGATTAATATTTTAAATTTAATATTACGTAACTTTTATTATATATTTTACTTTAAAAAGTTCTTCGGCGATTATTTACGCTAATTTAAACTATACTATATTATTTATTAATAGACGATTTCTAAAAATAAATTTACTAGAAAAATAGATTAGAAATATAATTATTTTTATTAATATTCGAGGTATTAATATAGCTAAATACCTAATAAATAAATATATAGTTTTAGATATTTATATTAGCGGTATAATTAATAAAATAATAGCAATTATTTATATCCGCCGCGAGGTATATATTATTAATAATTTTAAAGCTAATTTTTTTATAGAAGTAGATATATTAGTACTAGAATATATAATATTTAACTTTAATATAGGTATATTATATATAAAAAGCTACTAAAATTTAATAACCCTAATTAAAGTAACCTTAAAAAATAATATTAGAGTTTATAAAATAGTATATAATAAGCGTAAAATATTCCTTTTATTAAAATTTATTACGAAAATTATAATTAAATTTAAAAATTTAAATTTTCTTTTAAATTATAATTACTTTTTCGATCCGGAGGTAAAAGGGGTATATATTTATATAATCGACGTTAATAATCGATAAATTATAATTAAAAATTTATTATCTATTTTTAAAATATTAGAACGTTATATACTACTAGATAAGCTTATTAAATATAATATCGAGGGATATTTTTTTATAAATACAGAAGATTATATATTTATAAATAATATTAATATTAAATTACTAGATAGTTTATATAAAGAATATAAATATATATTATCTAATAATATTACCGTTTATAAAAGCGACGAAGATATTATTAAAATATCCGAGCTTATTAATAAATTTAGAAGTATTTAGAAATTTAAAAAATTAATTATTAATATTCTAGAAAAGAATTAGATACGCGTTTTTTTAAATAGCGATTAAAACTCTTTTATAATTTTAAAGCTCGTTTATAAAATATATTTTATAAGAATTAAAAACTATAAAGTAATTAATATAAAATTTAATAAATTATACAAATAGAACTATATAGAATAGTTTAAACTAGTTATATTATTTAGATTTCCTATATTTATTATATAGCGTACCGTTTATAGTAGATCGGATAGGACGCCTATATAAAAACTATATATAATAATTAATATTAGAGGTCTAAATAAAATTTTAATTATAGATTTATATCTAATTTTTTTATAAAATAACGTTATTAATATTATCCGAAGCTATATAAATTTTAGTATTATAAATAGTTTAGAATTTTTCTAATAGTTTAGAATTAGACTAGTCAAATCGGGTCGGGTCGAGTCGGATCGAACCCGGGTCGATACTAATTTTTAAGACCGAAACCCGACCCGAGTAAAAGTCGAATCGAACTTATATTATATTCGGCCGACCGATTATAACCCGACCCGACTAATTTTAGCGTAGAAATATTAAAAAAATTAATATTTAATTAAATTTAATAGTTATAAATTAATTTATAGTATTAAATATATATTAAATTATATAAATAATTTATTAAATAATTAAAATATTAATATAAATAYKATTTTTWTWTTTAAWTTAGCGCCGTTTTAGTAGATTACTACTATATATAGTAAAAAACGCTAAAATCGGGTTAAACCCGGGTACCCGGGTTCGATCCGGAACCGCCCGAATCGGGTTATAAAAATCTATAACCCGACTCGGGTCGGTTCCGGTTCCTAATTTTATCTAGAATACCCGGCCGACTAACCAGTTTATTTAGAATTTAACCGCTAGATTACTATAAATTTACTATAATTAACTATAGAGAACTAGAATACTTTAATATAGTTTATATAGGGTATAAAAATTTCCCGTCGTATATTTAACGCGTAATAGACCGCTAGTTATAGAATTTTAGAAATTTCGTTAAAATATATATAGATAATATTATAGCTTTCTTCTATAGTTTTAACGAATATATTTTATATTTTAAATTTTTTTTTATTAAATTCTAGGAGCTAAATATTATATTAAATTCTAAAAAGATATTTTTGAATTATCTATTTATTATTTTATTTAAATAAAAAGTTAACGGCTTTAGTTTATTAATTATAAAAAAAAAAATTAAAGTTTTAAATTAAATTAATTTTCTAAAGGATTTATAGACCTTAAAGTATTATTTTAATTTTACTAGTTACTTATATAATAAAATTCTCTACTATTTATAAATAGTAGAACTACTTTTATATTTTAAAACGAAGTTATTAAAGGATTTTTTATCGAACGTTAAATAAAAACAAAAATATTATATTAAGACTATACTAATTAAAAAAAAGCTATTATATTTCGACTTTTTTAATCTATTATAAGAATCCTTTAATAGTTTAAATTTTTTTAGCTATTTTAATCCGATTCGTTAGCTATATACTAATATAAATAGATTTAAGTAATATAGCTCTAGCGTTATAATCTATTATATTAAAGAGGAAAAGATCGATTTTTTTAAAAATAATATCTAGTTAATTATATTCCTTTCGAAGCTTTTATCTTTAGCTAAATTACGCTACTAGCTAATAGAATTGGAAGTTATATATATAGTATAAATAGTATATAAAGTATATTATATAATTAAATTATTTAAATCGAAGACTATAATTTTTATAGACTATTTATCTAGTATTGTAATATTTCGTTAGATAACTTTTAGTTTATTTTTAGTAGATAAATTTAACTTTTATTTTATCTATATTTTATAATATTTTTTATAATTTAATCTAGATATTCGATATTATTTAAAAAAATAAAATATTATTTTAAATATATTATTAAGACTTATAATAGTATTTATAATAGATTATAGTAAAACTTTAAATAAAKATATTTTAAACGAGGTATTCGCGTATTTTAATTATATTATAGAAATAACCTTTAATTTTAAATAAAAACTTAAGGACGAATATATAAAAGATAAAAAATAGAAGAAAATATTAAAAGTCCTAGATATAAAAAATAGCCTATCTAGTAGTATTAAATTCCGCTTTAACAACGGATTAATTTATTATACCGACTATTAGAATAAAAAACGCCTTTACCTATTAAAGAAATTTAAAATAATAATTTTTAAACTCGTTTATAATAATTAGAATTACCTAGATTTTATACGTTTCTACGCTTTAATAATAGATAATATATATATATAAAGTCTTATAAATAGGCTAAAGCTGTATCTAATCTACTATTATAAATATTAGAAGAATTAGATAATAAAATATAAGGATTTTAGTTTTTTAAACCCTATTATTAAACCTTCTATCCTATTTTATATAGTTATAGTTAATTTTATTTTAGTTCTATTATTATATAATAGATTTAATAATATTATATCTATTATTTATAAATTTTCTAAGAAAATTATATTCCTACTAGGAAAATCCATCTATTCTGCTAAAAATTAGGCTTATATCCTACTAGATAAACTAGTAGATTAGAGTATTTTAATAGTATTTATTTCCGATCGAAACCGTAAATTCCTTTTTATATTCTAGAAAAGAATATTCGTTATTCTAGATACTAAATTTTTTATAAATATAGCCTATTATTTTTAAACGGACGGTTAATTCGAATATATAAATTAAACCGTTAAGATAATATTATACTATATATTATCTAATAATTTTACAGCCGACTAGGTTTAGAAATTATTATAATTCCGCGCTATATTAAATAATTTATTTAATACTATAACGGGTAAATTGTTTAATAGAATTATCTATAGTTTTAAACTAAAAGATATACTTATAATATTAAATCTAGTTAAATTAAATAAAACTAGCGATAATCTTTTTATTAGATAGAAAGTTATTATAAAAAAAGCGAAGTAAATTATAAACTGGTTAAATATTATAACTAAGCGACTTTATAATAAAAAATATTATTTAATTATTTTTAATATTGGATTAAAAGTTTATCTAAAATTTTATAAAAAATATACTATTTTATTTATATTTAATAAAAAGTTTTTGAATTAGCGCTATAGACTATAAATAATATTTAAAAAAATTGGAAACTTTATTTATAAGCTTGATTTTTTATAAAATTAAAAGATATATTATATAATATCGGTTGTATAATTTAAATCTATATTAAGTACTTTTAATTTATTCGAGCGACTAGTACCTAATTATCTACCGCTAGTAAAGGAATTTAATAATAAATAGTATAATTATAAAATTAAAAAGTTTATTAGAAAATAGTAGTATAAATATAATAAAGGAAAATTAATTACGGAATACTTTATTTAATGGAAAGAATACGGTTTAATATTCAATAAATAGTATAGGAAAGATCTTCTGGAAAATAGTAGTAAGGAAATCGATAATTATAAAAGAAAATATAGTATATTATTAGTATATTATATCCCGTAGAATTAATTTAAGGATTATAATAAATTAAAGTAAAAATAAAAACGTTTATATAAAGTTTAACTAATATTAATAAATTTATATTAAAAATTTTTTATTATAGTATATTCTTTTACTTTTATTTTAAAATAATATATTATATTTCTATTTTTTTTTTAATTTAAATTATTTACGGATAATTTTACTAAAATATAACTCGTATATATTAGCGCTAGCGTATTTAGCCGTAATTTTATTTATTTTATATTTTATATATTATATTATATTAATATATAAACTTTACTTTAATAAAAGAGCCCTCCGCGCAAAAACCTATAACGCTAGCGCTAGAACGCCTTATTAAACTGCCCTGGTCTTTATTTAAACCAGCGAATAAATTATTTAAAGATATTAATTAAAGCGGTATCTAGTTAGTTAAATATATAAACTAAAGCCGAATAATCCTTTATACTACCTAGAACGCTATTTATTACTTTTTATTAGATATTTATTATAGTAACGTTAATTTTTTATAGACTGATTATATAAACGAACTACTATTTAATTTTACGTTAAATATATAATAAAAATATAGTTTTAAATTTAAAAAATTATATAAAGCGTAAAAATTAATAAAATTTAAAAAAAATATAATTCTTATCTTCGGTAGAAAAAATAATAAAGTTTTTTTCTAGAATTTTTATTTATTAAAATACTATTAATACGAGTAGCTAAATTTATATTTTTAATTTTTCGACGAATATCTACTAAATTATTTATCGGATAATTGCTTTAAATTTTTTAATTAAATAAAAATATACTACGAATATTATATAAATATTTATAATAAATTCTTCTATTTATTTTATAACGGACGACTTAACAAATTATATAGAAAATCTTTCGATTTAATTTTAATATTCTAGAAGAACTTTATATAATCGGATATATTGTCTAGACTATTATATATACTTTAAATTATATACGATTATTAAAACGTCGAATAGAATATAATAAACGGCTTTCTAAATAATTATATTGCTATTTTTACCGAATTTAATATTTAATTAATAAAATAAGCTAGTTTATTTAACCGGGCCGTAGTAATTAACTAGATACGATAATTATTTAATAAATTTAATCCGTTTATATTAGCGTTAAACGAATATAATATTCTATATTTATTATACTTCGAATTTAAATTCTTTATAGTTTAAAATTTTATTATAAATTTTTTAAAAATTTTTAAAAAGTTTTTTATAATAGTTTATAATAGCGATTATAGAATATTATTAAATTTTAATATAATTAACGTAATAGAATTACTTTAATTTTATTTACTGTATAATTTATATATAAAGGATAAATATAATAAATTAAAAATTTTTTTTAAAGCTATACTATATTAAAAAAATTTCGGAAAGTTATATATTTAATGTCTAGAAGAAAAAGATAAAAACTCGGTTATAATATATAACCGAGATAAAATTAGTAAAAGTAACCTTATAATATAGCCGGACTATAACTACTAGCTATCTAATATAATTATAGCCGAAGTTCTCGAATTAGATCTAGTAATATAAAATATTAATAAATACTAGCCGGAGATATTTATAAAAGAGAATATATAATTAAATAAACTAAATATAAATTAAACGGCTTTTATTAATAATACGCGTCCGGTTTATCTAGACGGAAAAATCTATACTATTTACCGCTATATATACCTTCTATATAGCGATAAAAAAGCTAATAAATTATAGTCGGCTTAGCCGGATACTAGAGTTTAGAATATATATATAGACCCTATAGCTACTAAGTTACCTAATCTATATAATAAGAAATTTAAACTAGGAGGGTACGTTATATTTATAGATAATAGGGTATTTCTAGTAATAAAACTAGTTTTATTACCGCTAATATTCGAACGTTTTTTAAAAATATTAAAGTAGATTAAAAAGTTTAGATAAATAGTATATACTTTAGAAAATAAACGATAATTAGAGCTAAAACTAAAGCTGCCTTTATTAAAGCCCTCGGTAATAAGTTAAAAGCGATTAATAGTTAATTTTAATAATAATAAAAAAAAAAAAATTATAATAATAAAAATTTAAAATAGGTTATAAAAGTAACGGAATAAATAATAGCGTAATTATAACGGGAATTATAAAAAAAGTATATATAATTTAAATAAATAAAAAATAAAAAAGATTAAAAAGATAAAAAAAAATATAATAATTAAAAAAATAAAAAAGGTTAAAAAAATAAAGAAAATTAATAAAATAAAAATAATTAAAAAAATAAAAAAAATTAAAAAAATAAAAGAAATTAAAAGAATAATAAAAATTAAAATATTAAAAAATATTAAAAGGATAAAAAATATTAAAAAAATAAAGAAAATTAAAAGTATAAAAGTAGCTAAAAAGATAAAAATAACTGATAAAACGAAAAAGATTAAAAAAATAAAGATAGTTCAAAAAATAAAGGTAATAAAAAAAATAAAGGAAGTTAAAAAAATAAAAAAAATTAAAAAAACAAAAATAATTAAAAGAATAAAGATAATAAAAAGGATAAAAAAGGTTAAAAAAATAAAGGACGTTAAAAAGATAAAAATTTAAAAAAATCCCGTTTATTTAAACTATTTAAACTAATTTCTCGTTTATAGCTTTTAGAGTATTAATTTATTTAAAAGAATACCTAAATATAAATACTTATTTAATAAGTAATAGATTTTAATTTTAAATTTAAATAAATAAATACAATTATTAAAAAAAAGGATAAAATAATTAAAAAATATTTTAGAATAATTATAAAGTTTAAAACCGATAATAATAATTTTTTAAAATAATTATAGTTATTACTATTTATTATTAGCGACGTTTATAATATAATTAAAGATTTTATATTAATAATAAACGATTAAATTCTATAAATAGATTTAGGATAAATTAACCTCGTTATAAAAATAATATAAATTTTAGAAACGATTAAAAATAAGCGTAATATTACTTTATACTATATATATAACTACCCTAATCTTACCGCTATTATATTCCCGTAATTACTAGAACTAGATAAATTACTGGAACCGGACGGATTACCGGACGGGAAGTAAATTATATAGAGGATATTTTATCTAATAGGAATACGCGGTAATATTTTATTTAATATAGTATATAGTTAATATATAGAGGATATCTAGTAGAATATATACTATTATATATTATAGAAAAAATACCGAGAACGGTATTAATTTTTTTTTTTAAAAAGATATTTATTATATTTTACGTAGTATATTATATATAATAGCCTAGACCTATTATAGTTAACTTTATATATATATAAAATATACGGTAAGTAGATAAATTAATCAAGCTTAATATATATATACTATATATTATATATTTTCATTAGGGTATATAGTACTCTATTAGACTATTTGGCTACCTATATATTATTACTATAATAATTATAAAATAATTGATAATATATATATATATATAGAAATTAATAGTAATATATTTTATATAAATTGCTTTTAATTATTATTATTTATTATAAAATAAAATTAAAATAATAATATTATATTAAAAATTAGAAATTATTTATTTATAAAATCTATAATTAAATAAATATAGATATTAAAAAGCGCTAAATTTAATTAAATAAATATATTTTAAAAGAATTTTTGAAATTATAATAGCTATTTAATTTTATTTATTTATTAATTGTTTATTTATATAATATAGCTATAATAGATTATAAAATATTATTTATAAATTTTTTCTATTTATATTTTTCTATAATTATTTTTTTATTATAAAAATTTTATTTTTTATTTTTTATAATAATAAAATTTTAATTTTATTATTATTAATTTTTAAATATATTTTTTTTTTAATAAATTATTCTAAAAAAATTTTTATTGCTATTAATTAATTTTAAAAAATTTAAAATAAAATTTTAAATAGAATTTATAAAATTTAAATATAATATTAAAAATTATTTTTAATAAAAAAATATTATTAATATTAATTTATTATTTATTAAATTAAAAATTATTAATTTTAATAATATCGATTATAATTATATTATTTATTTTAAAATTATTTTTTTTAATATAATTTATATTTATATTTTATATTATAATATAATTTATTTTAATAAAATTAATTTTTCTATATAATAAATAAAATATAATTAATTTTAATATTATTTAATTTAATAAAACTAATTATAGTAAAATTTAGATTTGTATAATTAATAATAATTTTATTAAAATTTATTTATTATTTATAATATATTTATTAATAATTAAAATAATATTTTAAATAAATTTAAAAAAATATCCCGCGTAAACTTTTATAAAATTCGATTCGATATATTTTAAATAAAAACTATTAGTATTAAAAATATTTAAAATATAAAATAAAATTTAAATTAAAAATTTTACTATTAATATTAAATTTTTTTATAATCGCTAATAAAATTTTAAAAAAATGTATTTTTAATATAATTATTATATTTAAAATATATAAATTTTTTTATAAAAAATTTTAAAATAATATAAATTTTTAATTTATTTTTTATATATTAAAAAATAATTATTTTATAAATTTAATATATATATTAATTTAAAATAGCTATAATTTATATAATTTATTATTTAAATTATTAATAAAATAAAATAATTAAAATTAATATTTATTATAAATATAAAAATTGTAATTTTTAAATATATTAATAGTTTTTAATATTTCGAATTTAAAAATTATATTAATTTATATCGAAAAATTAAATAATTATATTATAATAATTATATTTAATTAATTATAATATAATAATTATAAATATTATTAAATTTTTTTTAATTTATATAATTATTATTTTTCTTTAATAATAAAATTCGCTAATATAATTTTTTTATAAAAAAAATTTTTAATTTATTTAAAAGAAAAAAAATTTACAATTTAATATTAATATTATAATATAATTTTATAAAATTCAAAAATATAAAAAATTAATTAAATTATTAATTAATATATAGAAAAATAAATTTATTATAAATATACTATTATTAATAATTTTATTTATTTTTTTTATCAAAAAAAATAATTCTATTTAAAAAACTAATTATTTAAATATATAAATCTAAAAATTATTAATAATAAATAATTTTTAATATAAAAATTTTAAAAAATCTAAAAATATTAAATAAATAAATAATTAAAATATATTTAAATTAAAAAAATAAAAAATAAAAAATATATATTAATAACTTTAATTAAATAAAAATATTTAAAATATTTAATAAAAATATTTAAAAAAAAACTTTAAATTATATAAAAATAAAATATTTTTAAAATAAATAATATAAAATAAATTATAATATAATTAATAAATAAAAAAAATTTAAAAAAATAAATTATATATAAATATAAAATATATAAATTTATTAATATAATTAATAATATTTATAATATTTTAAAAGATATATTTTAAATTATAATATTAAATAATAATTTTAAATTTTTTAGCAAATTATTTTAATTTTTAAATTTATTTTAATAATTTACTATTCGAAAAATATATAGAAAAAATTTATTAATATAATATAATTAAAAAAAAATTCTTAAATAAAAAAATTATATTTATTTATAGTAATTTTTAAAATTATAAAAAGAAATATATATATATATATTTAAAAAATAAATATAATATTAGAATAAAATAAAATAAATAAATAAAAACTAAAAAATAAAGATTGATATGAAAAAATAAACTTTTTAATAATTATAAATATATAATAAAACTATATTAATCTAATAATATATATAAAAATAATTTATAAGATAAAATTTTATTATATTAAAATTAAAAATAAAATAATAATAAAAATAATAATTAATTTAAAGTTTAAACTATTATTTATATTAAAAAAAATATAAAAATACAAATAATTAATAATTTATAAAGTATTTAAAATAATTATTTTAATTTTATATTTATATATAATATTTATTTATAATATAATAAAAAAATTTTAAAATAAATAAAATATAATAATAAAAAATAAATAAAAAAAAATATATATATATAAAATTTTAATTTATAATAAAAAATAAAATAAATATAAATATTAAATAATATAACTTTTAATAAAAAAATTTTTAAAATTAAAATTATATTATTATTAATAAATAGAATTTTAATTTTAATATTTTTTTTATTTAAATAAATTTATAAAAATATATATTATTTAAATATTAAATTTTTTATTATAATATTATAAATTTTTTAATTTATTAATATAAAAAAACTAATTAAAATAAAAATTAATTTTATTATTTTATATAAATATATTTGAAAATATTATAATAATTAATATATTTAAAAAATAAAATTAGAATTATAATTAAAAAAATAATTAATTATTATAAAATAAAAAATTAATAAATTTTGAATAGTTTATATATTAATTAAAAATAATAAAAATATTTATAATTCGAATCAAATAAAAATAGAATAATAAAATCAAAAATTTTTAAAATTTTTTTTATAAAATAATTTTTTATTTAATTTTTATTTTTATAATATTTTTTCTATTTATTATTATTTTAAATAATTTTTAATAAAAAATATAATTTTTAATATTAATTTTAAAACTATCTTTTTTTATTTAATATTAAATTTTTTTTATTCGAATTTATAAAAATAATAATAAATAAATTAAAATAATTTAGAAATTATTATTAAATATAAATTATCTTTGTTCTATTTTTAAATTATAATATTTTAATCTATTAATTAATTTTCTTTTTAAATTAAATTATAATATTAAAAATAAAAATTTTATAAAATTAAAATATTAATAATTATAGTATTTTAAATTAATAAATTTTTATTAAAAATTTATTTTTTTGAAAACTAATTAAATAGAAATAATATTCAATAAATAAAAATTATTATTATATATAAATTTTTTATTTTATTTAAAAATTTAAATTTTTATTTTAATTAAAATTAATTATTATATATTTCTTTAATTATATTTATAAATTTTTTATTTTTAATACAATTTATAGTAATTTTTTTGGTTTAATAGTTTAATATTATATATATTTTAATAAAAATAATATATTAGTTATTTATATTTAATAAATATTAATAAAAAAATAAAAATTAAAATATATAATATTAAAAAAATTAAATAATATATTAGTTTCTATTATAAGTATATAAATAACTATTATAAATAAATTAATAATATTTATAAATTAGCTATAAAAATAATTTAAAAGAACTATTATTATTAAAAATAAAAATAAACGATTTTAAAATAATATTTTCTATAGTTCTATTTATATCTATAGCGTTAATATTAAAAATATTTATATAATATATACTAATAATATTAAATCAAAAAATAATAATCGAAAAATAAAAATAATATATTTTATTATATATTATTTTTTTTTTTAAATAATTATAAAATAATTTTATTTAAAAATTTTAAAATATAAAATTATTATATTTAAATTAATTTTAAATTGTAAATTATTTAATTTTTTTATAGTAAAATTAAAAAAAAAGTTCAGTTTATATAAAAATTTAATTTCTATTTATTTATTTATTAGCTGTAAATTATATTTTAAAAATAAAAAATATTAAAATCCAGTTAGATTTTATAATTAATATAATTTCTATAATTTTTTATAAAATAGTTTATAAATTAATTTAATTTAAAACGTTTAATAAATATATTTTAACGGTATAAAATTTTTAAAATTTAAATAAAAACTAATAGCGCTACTAGCTATAAAAGATTTATACTATCGATCTTTATTATATATTTACTAGAAAAGCTTATAGAATTAAAAAGTCTAATAGAACTAAAAAGTTTAATAGAGTTAGAAAATCTAATAAAGCTAAAAAATCTAATTGGGTTAAAAAAATAAAAAATATATTTTTTAAAAAATTATTTAAAAAGGAATAATTAATTTATTTAATTTTTTATTTATTAATTATATTTTTCTTTTATTTAATAGGAACTATTAAATATAAAAAATATTATAATTTAATTAAAATACTAAATAAATTAATTATTTCGAATTATATAATTTTTAAAATTTTTAAAATTAAAAATATTAATTAAAATATTAAAAATACTAGATATAATTATTATTAATTCAAATTTTTTAAAAAATTTTTTGAAAAAATTTCGAGCTCTTTTATTATTATATATTAGATTTTAAATATAAAAAAAAATTAAAATTAAAAATATTATAAAAAAAACTCGATTTTATTTTATTTTTAAATATTAAATTCGAATTTATTATAATAATAAAATTATTAAAGCTATAATTTTTTAAATAATTTTTAAAAAAAATATTATTTTTTAAAAGGTTCTCTATAGATATATATCGAAATAGGTTGAGTTTTGGGGTGGGTTTTAGCAAATTTTCAAAATCTAAAAAAACCCCGTTGGCTTTTTTAGCGCCGGGAGCTAATACTAGCGCGCTAGATTTTAATACGAGTTAGAGCCGAAAAATACCTATAATTTTTATATATAAATATTTTTTATATTTATTATAGTTATCTAGATATTAAAAATACGCTAACGCGTTTTTTTCTCTAAGTCCGCAAAACGGGGCCCCATTCCTACGAGAATCTATAGATATATACTTCGGGTATAACTCTAAAATTATAAGGATTTAGTTTGGTATAGCGATAATAACAATCGCGAGATTACCGGCGAAGAATAGATAATAAAATACTTTTAATACTATAGAAAAAATAAACTGCGATAAAGTTAAAATATAACACAAGGTTTAATAGTAGGAGAATCTAATTCATTTATATTTTGTGCTTAGACTCGCACGCATCATTTTGGTTAGAGTAGGTATTCAAGGCGCAGTGTATGCAGGTATACGCTGCGCTCAGCTGCAACACCTTTCAGTATCGAATAAAAATCTTATCCCGTGAAATCGGTCAAAAGAGACCATATCTTAATTTCGTATTGGCTAAAACATGCAAGACAGGGGTCTGAAGCGTAAGGGAGGAAGGGGCAAAGACAACTGTTCTACTGGGAATTGAGGAGGGCAAGGTGGCACGGGAGTGCATCGAGAATGGCATCGACATCGTAACCGTTGGACGAACGTTCCAGAAGAACCTGGGCTTGGTCTTTGCCTTTAACGACGAACTGGGCGTCGAGGTCGAGATGCCTAAATAGATTAAACCGGGCCTTTGTAGGGCGTGCAAGATCAGAAGGACACCTTAGAGATGTCGCCCAGGTCTTGCTATGATAAAAGCGGCTCAAGCAGAATCTGTATGTGAGCCGCAATACTTGAGGAACGGACTGGAACGAATTCATGGACTGTGATGGCGAATATACTTAATTTCAAGAACATTTTTTGTAATTTGATTCATTATCGTCAAGATGCGTAAAAACTTAGGTGCACCTATACGCTAATTAGTCTCAGGGATGACCCTTCCACTGATTCTCTCCCATAACTCTCACCGCCTCTGGCGTAGGATAGCGACAAGCTTTCACAGCGAAAAAGGACTACCAAAGCCCGAGCCCAGAGTGATATTACTTTAAGAAAGTACACATCCTTGCTGGTTTACGTACCACCTATCTTTGTACCCGAAGAATCTCTCGAGCTCTGCCTTGTCATGATACTTCCACACATGCTCTATCATTCCTTTTAGGCTGTAATTTCTCTCATCGCGGCAGACGTCGCACACATAATTGGTGCACCCTTTTCCATGTCGGTGGAAGTGCATCAGGAAGGCTATGTGCTCAATTGATTCACCGTCGCGCGTATAGGGCCAAAAGTCAGGTTTGCCGCCATGCACAGCGGTCGGGAAAGAATCCTGCCAGCCGCATGGGAAAGTAACTTTCCACGAGTGGCTTTCGGAACCCCAGTCGTTGTCGGGGTCTTCGTCGATGTAGGTGCCGTAGTCATGGTCGCGGCAGTATTGGAGGACATCGGCATTGTTTTAGCTGCTCAATGCTGCGGAGATTCAGGTGGATAGATGAGCTCAAAGCGAGAGAGAGAGAGAGAGAGAGAGAGAGAGGAGGTAGACTTGTAGAAGCAGCAGGATAATAATGGGTGGTCTGAACTGGATGCCTGTGTGGGCGTTTTTTGGGCTCTGGAGCACAGCAGTCAAAAGGCGTATTGGCCTCTCCAGTCACTTTGGTGAGAATGCTTGATGTCAATTGTTGGGAGAGCTGACGTGACAAGGCTACCTTCAAAGCTTTCGGTTAATATTAGTTGGAACACAGACGTTTCTTATATACTTCAAGCTTCTGCATAACAATGTATTGCCAAGGTTGGGCAGCAACAGCCAACGCAAAAGGCCTTGTATATTATGCATTGATGCCTACAACCTGCAAGGCTGGACCAGGTGTGGGCGGGGGTTGTGTGCCCCAAGCCGGTTATTACGTAGCAGTGCCGACTACCACGACAGAAATCTGCCCCGGGCGCACCCCCAGGCATCCTTCTACGACTTGGGTGACTCGCTAGCTATTGAACCGTACAGTATGACGAGGAAATTCAACATCGCGGAATGTTTCATTTATTTTCGGCTTAATTTCGGTCCTGGCGCTGAATGGCCAAGTTGCCCTTTGCAATATGCTTGATACCTTTTGAACCGCAGTGGACAGGGTACAAGCGTGGAACCTGATGGTGGGTACGTTGTCAAAGCTATCAGAATGTATGACCGAGCAACTAATTAGAAGAGGTCATCGCGAGAGAGCCTTTCGATGCGATCTTAGCGGTTCCAAGCTGCGTTGCATAAATGATACCAATGTCGTCAGTCGCACAGACTTCGAGAAAGCTTGAGGCGCCATTAATGGACTATCTGGCTGGGCTCAGAAATTAAGTATCCGTCAGGCTACTTTGGCAACGATGAGACAAAACCTCTGACCGAAACACCCCTCTTACTAAAATGTTATATGACTATATGAATTGCTTATAGAATCCTGAGGGAAGTGGCGAAGTCTAGGCTGCAGAAAAGCAACGAGGGCAGCTTAAATCGAGACTAAGGAAGCCATTTCAGGCTAGGAAAGAATACGATATGGAGAGAACATCGGCAAGAAAAACAGCTAATCCTATAGGCAAAATTAAAACGTTAATATATTTCGGCTCCGGCTGATAAACTCAAAGAGTAAAACTACCAAAGTAGAATTCTAGTGCGTGGGCCATTTGATCTTCTTCGCAGAAAATCCTGATATACATTGAAAACGAGGTATAACGCTATTTTCCTTATTCCCTGTGTCTCGAAGAGATGAACAACATGAGAAGGCTACCATCTGTATACAAAAGCAGCACTAGTACCAGTCGCAAAGATACGATTTTCTCACGCCATTTCAATCTCCTGCTTAACATGCACCCGATCCGAACTCAAGATATACTCCTCACTCCCATAGCTCGGTTCGCTGTGATGCTGCCAGGGATTCTTCTTCGCCGAGACCTCCGTCCTGTTATTCCCTTGCATCCCCGGCACCGTACCAAGTCCGATACCGCCATTGCGACTCCCTTTGGAAGGGGAGGAAGACGAGGATTTGCTAAAGAAGGAGGGCTTGCGAAAGGTTTTGGAGAAGAGGAGGAGGAACCGTGACGAGGAGGAAGTAGAAGGGAACTTGCCCTCGGAGTCCGGGATACGCTGCGCGGGCTGGCGGGAGGAGTTCGCATTTGTGAAAAGTGCGCGGAAAGAGGCGAGGCAGGCCACCAGTATCGCTACACCTGAAGTGTCAAAATCCATGTCTCGATCGCTACGAGAAATAGATATGTGGAGCGAGGGAGGGGGGGGAGAAAGTAAGGGTGCACTTACAGACAGTCTGCTCAATCGAACTCCACATGTACAACCATGTTTGATCAGGCGTCCCGCCCAGGCTACTAACAACGACGACTCTGATGATGGCGAAGACCATAATGATAACGGTAATGGAGAAGATGGAGCCTAAAGCCAGTTTCTGGCGGATGGAGATCTTGACTTTCCAGAGCATGTTTACTGGAACGACAATTACTGGTGAAGGTTAAATGGTCAGTTGATAGGGGGTTCTTGGAGAGAGGAGGGGAGAGGGAGAGGGGAGACTGACTGAGTGCGTCGGTGATAACATCGAGGATCATATTCCAGCGCAGAGTGTTTCTTTGGAAAGCCACGGAGCCGGGTTGAGTGCAGTGGGCTAGAATGGCTCAGTTCATTCCAAGGAGTCCGAACAGCGCTCCGGCCGGGGGTGGACTCACACTCGATATACATGAAAGAGCCCGCAAGGCACTTGTACTCAATCGTCCCGATACACACAAAATACGACGCGCAAGTCACGGCCAAGACACTCCACCAAATGATGTTCTGGTTTCTAACATTCCTACCCAGCCCCTTGAAAAAGATCATAAAAGAGAGCTTAATCGCCCATAGTCCGGTGTAGAAGAATGTGATAATGGCAACGGTTGCGCGAAGATATCGTTCCGTCCGATGAGGAAAATCGGCGGGCGGCGGGTAGAGTTGTCCGGCGGAGATGGCGATGTTGAGGTACATGTCTTCCTTGACGACCTGCCATGTGATGGTGTTGGTCAAGAGGAGGATACATGCGAAGAGGACTAGAGGGTCGTCGGCGAAAAGCTTGCGGAAGACCTTGAGCCGGACGATGACGCGGATAAGGAATGCTAGGAAGGCGACGGCGACGGCGGCCCATGCGACAGTCTGGAGGGTATCAGTGGATGGTCAGGGACGAGGAGAGCTTGTATGGGGTTCAGTAGATGGACAGATGGACTTACAATGAAAGCATCCTGGCTGACTTTTGCCGGACGACCCATCGGCATAGCGGAGGGCATGGAAGCCATGGAGGGATCCATGGAGGACGAGTCCATGATGACTACAGTGGATATCTCGTCGCGAGAGAACAGAGATGGAGCAAGGAAAGATTACAAGGCAGCAGCGAAGCAGAGATGTAAGAATGATGTTGTCACCTTGTGCAATCTACCCACTTAAGGACCCATTCCCTCATCCACACGGGGTTAGAATGCGAAAGCTGAGAGTTGCAGGTTGGCAGCGCCGCGGTGGCTGCATATCTCCTAACTTTTAAGGTCGATGGGGGACCTGGACTGCGTGGCATGCTTTGGAAGGATTTCATTCTTGAATCCTTCTGCGGCGAGGTACCGTAAGTTGCAAAAGGTGTGATGCAAGAAGTGTTATTAAGCGTATTACTGATCCTTGGATACGGTGTGTGGACAGCGTGCTTATGCGCCGATGCATCATGCAAGGCTGACATGCATGGCGCTAAGGGATTAGAAAGTTTGCTTTGCCTGTTGCACAGCCGAAGGATCCTGCAGGGTGCGATCGACACGGAAGCTCGCTGAAAAGAGAACAACAGACGAATTGACATACCCGAGAGCATCATGTGCGGCTCTTCGACGAAATGTGCAACGGAAGGGAAGGCTGTGACCGCATATCGTTTCATACCCGTTCTCCAGATTTACTCGCCTTAAGCCATTCCCCCATTTCGTAACATCATAGAGCTATCGTAGTCAAGAGCTCTCCCAGGCATCAGGGAAACCGAGCGTAATAATGGGGATCACTTCAAGATTTCTGCTTGATGAGGGTGAAATGACACAGCTATGGAACAGATTATCCAGCACCTCAATCGTTCCTGTGATCTTACTGTCGGTTATATTCATTTACTCATCGACACGAAGTAAGGAAAACGAACGAAAGGACAGCTTGAAAGAGCCACCCGTCTATCCGTCCTATATCCCAGTGATTGGCCATTTGCTCAACATGGCTTGGGATTCACCTAAATTCATCAATGCCGTCTCGTTAGTCGCTTCCTCACTGATCGGATCTCGTAAACTCCACTGACTACCAAATTCACATTAGAACCCAATACAAAAATGTTCCTGTACAGCTCAAAACCCTCGTGACGGACATGTACGTCGTCGCGGGTCAAGAAGCCATCAAGGCGGTTTGGAAAGAACCCAATTTACATGTCCGGCCGTACAAGGAGCTTGCCGTCATCACGATGGCTAAAATGCCCAAGGAAACTCTAGCATTCTGGATGTGGGATGATTCCGGTCATCACGCCCAGCCGCATCCAAACAGCAACGTCCCTCCGCATCTTCGCATCGACTACTTGACGCATTCATCTGTGGCAAGGCTCTTGACCGGACCAGGCTTGAAACCACTTGCAGATCGCTTCACCAAGAATCTGATGGCACGATTCGCAAACAACGATTATGTCCAGGATGAATGGCAATACCTCCCAGATCTATTCCTATTCATGCAAGATGAGCTTTTTCGTTCCGCAGTAGAAGCAATGTGTGGAGAGAGACTCTTCACCGTTAATCCGAATTTTGTGCGCGACTTCTGGGCTTTCAACAAGGGCTTGCCGTACCTTGCCAAAGGATACCCACGGTGGATGGTACCATCTGCGTACAGAGCGCGAGATACGGTCCTAAGCAGTCTCAAGAAATGGCACAAGGCTATTGCCTCGGAGCTCAAGTCGCCGCCTATTGCCATGGATGAGTGGAATCCGGATTTTGGAGTCGAGCTTGTGAGATTTCGGCACGCTGCGTGGTCAAAGATGCCTTTGATGAATGAAGACGCAGCTGCAACTGAAGACATTGGCATGATTTGGGCGTAAGGAATCCTTCAACGCCACTGCTGGCCCCCACTGACTCGGGAGCATGCAGGGCCAATGGCAACTCCATTCCCAATTCGTTCTGGATGATTGCCGAAGTCCTCCGTGACGCAGATCTGCTTCGCAAAGTTCGTACCAACCTTACCAAGTACGTGCGCCTCACAGGAAACAGCGGCATCGACTTTGATTACGAAAGACTGTGTAACGATCCTCTTTTGCAATCAGTCTATGCCGAAACACTCCGTCTCCACGTGGCCAGTTTCCTCTTCCGAGGTCCAGATCGCAAAGATTTCGACCTCAACGGATGGCGTATACCACGAGATGCCCCCATACTCGTTTCCGGTCATGACGCGCAGATGGATCCAGACGTATGGACGCCAAAGGACAAGCCACATCGCCGACCAGTCCATGAATTCTGGCCAGAGAGATTCCTGGTAGCACCGACTGGGAAGTCGAAGAATGCAGCTCCAGAGTTTTCCTTCAAAGGGCTGGGGAATTCCTGGCTCCCGTATGGAGGCGGTAACAGGATGTGTCCAGGTCGGCATTTTGCAAAGCAAGAGATGATCTCTAGCCTTGCTATGATGCTGACATTGTTTGATATTGAGATGGTAGATCAGAATGGAAAGATTCCCGATAACGACCTTGTTGGCTATGGATTCGGCGCTTTATGGCCGAAACAGCCAATGCCAGTCCGGATACGGAAAAGGAAGAGTTGATGTGTAACTATATCGGAAATAGCCAACGGAAATTCAAATCAATTCCCTTGTTACTTGACTTTGTGTCATCGGGCTCTAGATATCATGACTTCAAGAGGTGAAAGCTCGGCGGCAAAGTGTATTAAGAGATTTTGATTGGAATCTAATTGATCGTGAAATTTTGCACAGTCTGTTAAAAACCACATTGCTTTGATGACTCGCTCATTGGGACTGGATTGAAGGTCCTAAAAATGATGGGCCGCATTCCTGCTGCCGGGCCGTTTCCCGGGCCTTCAGAGCAGAACACATGACGGCTATCTACCCCCGGTGAAGATGATTCCTTGCGTAGGATCACCCCATTAATGCATGTGGTCATGGTGATGTGGTGCAGGATGAGTACCCTAGACCACCAGGAGGTTGGATCGACGTTGATCGTATATCAAGCAAACTGTCTGTTTAATATCAGATTACGGGCCAACACACAATCCCGTGAAATTTGGCCTACTGTGAGGAACAAATAGCCTGCGTTGGTTAGCTCATGTTTTGTACACTCCGATGAGAAGGCAGTCAGTACCTGCACCCCAGCCATAGAATTCTGTGGGCGACAGGCCAAACAACAGGTGTTTCCCAATAGCAGCGACTGTACAGGCTATTGTACAGAATCCAGCAGTAGATATTTGATGGGACTGTGTGTCGAAAAGGACAAGCTTAGGATTCCCGCATCCAGCCTGATAATGGGAAGGCGGCAAAGGTTGAAGCTGCATGATTCCTTTGATGGTTCATTGATCTGGGTGTTTTCAGGTTGATACAAAGAGGAAGCTTCGAATGAGCTCCATAAAGCTTAAGAGCTCGATGGTCGAGGCTTCGCTGATATTACTGCATCACAAGGCTGGGAGTGCTCGCCTCACCGGTTGATTGGTGAGTGTTTGCATCATCGCCGATCGGGCATCCAGTGGATTGTAACTCGCGTGTGGCACGTTCATGTCCATCAAATGGTAAAGGCTGAGGCTGTCGCACAGTTGGACCGGAAGTGGATGGAACAAGCTTACTGTGCCTCGTACATATATCGCCGTTCTCAGACCCCATCATATTCTGTACGATAAGAAAGACAACCTATGAACATGTCCAAACGCAGCATGTGAAACGCAGAGATTTCCATTATTGAAATGAGAGGCTCTGTAAAGGATGCTGAGTGTATCTTGACTATGAGGGGACAAGAGTGGGGGCCGAGATGCACAGATGGACCAAACAAGTCGGGCTGATATTTCGGATTCGGAGACCAGAAATGCAGTCTTAGACCACTTAGATGGCTCGATTACACACCATCCAGCCATGTGTCAAACTTGCAATATGCAGGTGTGTTTCTGCGCAGTAGGGATGGAATGGACAGCTGGAACGCCAAGTCGAAGGATTCCTACAAGCGCACGCTAGAGACCACTCAAATTTAGCTTAGGATTGGATCGAAATTAGTGTAGATCCTTCACAGCCTTATCTCGCTAAATATCGCAAAGAAAGAGCTAGGCTGCCTTCCCGCCAAGCCCCAATCCCCACGGGCTCCGGGATTTCCCTCTTTAAGTGGTGTAGGTCCGGCCCGACCCCGCGAGTCAAAACAGTCGCTTGCAGCACGTCAGATACGTGGCTGCCTAGAATCAGACTCCGCCTCATTCCAATTGGCAGTGCCTCTTGATCCTGAATCCTATCGCTTATCTGTATCCAAAGCGCTGTATCGTATCGAAATGTTTCAATACCCATTGCGATATGGGTTCAACGGCCATTCCGTTGACTATCAACAAACAACCAACCTGCGACTTCCCGTTTAGCCCCATCTCTTGACTTGCCATACTCTGTCATCATCGTCCTTCCTGAAATCCACCTCCTAGTCACGTGTCCGTTCTGAAAGGCCTGCCTTTGTACGACACAGGCTCTAATCGCCATGGCCAGTATCACTCTGCTGTTCACTGCTGTACCGCTACTATGGATGCTCTGGGGAGCATACAACCTTTACATCAACTACCAACAAGCCTCCAAGCTTCATGTTCCTTTGGTATTTGCACCTGTTAGTCCGGACAATCCCATGTGGATTGCCATCCAAACTGCATTCCCACTCGTCTTTCGACATGTTCCATTTCAATCCATCCCATGGATCCGATACTGCCGACTCGGATGGGAATTTCACGACCGCTACAGAACTCACGAGAGACTTGGCGATGCCTGGATACTCGTCACGCCCAATCGGAACTGGCTGTACGTAGCGAACAATGAAGCTGCCGCCGACATCTTCTCCCGGAGTCGTGACTTTGGAAGACCTGTGTGGATGTTGGGTAGCTCGCTTATGCCAAGCTATACTGTTTTGGTCACCCTGCTGACAATTAACCAGAGATGCTCAATGTTTTTGGCCCTAATGTTTCCACCGTAAGACTCTATTCCCCAGCATATTTGATAATAGCATCTAATTATATCAAAGGCCGAAGGTCCAGAATGGCAAAGACAGCGGAAACTGACCGCAACCCCCTTCAACGAAACCAAGAACCCTCTAGTCTGGTCCGAAGCTCTCCGTCAGGCCGAAGATATGCTTAAATCATGGCTCGCATATGGCCAAAAGGGCGTCCCTAGTACAGCCGACGACTCCAGGACCCTCGCTCTACACGTCCTAGCCTTTGCCGCCTTTCAAAAATCCTACCCGTTTAAAAGCTGGATGAACGAGAACTCTTCCGACAGACCAACGACATACAGAGACTCTTTAGCCATCATCTTGAAGAACGTCTTGGTCATCCTTGTTCTACCGGTCAAGGCATTTGATATCCCCTTTCTTCCCGCCAAATGGGCCCGTGTGGGCTGGGCTGTCACGGAATTCAGGCGTTACATGCTCGCCCAACTTACGGAAGAGAAACAGCTCCTCGCCCAAGGTAAGCAAGGTTCCGGAAGCCTCATCAGCAACCTCCTCCGCGCTTCCGACGAGCTGGATCAACCTGGTCGACAAGCTGGCTCAGCACGTGGCCTGAAACCTCTAACCCAGGACGAGATCCTGGGCAATGTCTTCGTATTCAATTTCGCAGGACATGATACAACCGCCATATCACTGGGTTACAGCATGCTCCTCATGGTCGCGCATCCGGACGTGCAGGACTGGGTGGCGGAGGAACTAAACCATTACCTCCCCTACGACGACCACAAACTCTGGAACTATGAGGAGGTGTACCCGAAATTAAAACGCACGCTTGCGGTCCTGGTAAGCTCCCTTGCCCCCCATCATCCTCTGCCCCTATCACGCTAAAATACTCCCAGCTCGAAACCCTCCGCCTCTATAACCCCCTCCCCGGCATCCCCAAATACACCGGCCCCTCCCCTCAAACCCTCAGTCCCAACGGCCACGATATCTCCATCCCAGCAGACACCCTCGTCGTCCCCAACCTCATGGCGCTCCACACGCATCCCCGCTACTGGGGGTCCGACTCCCTCGTCTGGCGTCCAGACCGCTGGATCTCCTCTCCCTCCAATCCCTCCAACCCACAAAAATTCCCCATCCCACTGAGCACCCGCCTCCACTCCGAGACCATTACAACGCCCTCAAAAGGCAGCTTCATAGCATGGTCGGAAGGCACACGCAACTGCCCGGGACAGAAATTCGCAAAGGTGGAGTTCGTCGCCACCTTCGCCGCCATATTCCGGAAGCACAAAGCCCAGCCCGCGAGGAGAGAGGGGGAAAGTGTGGAGGAAGCGAGGGTGCGGGTGGGAAAGGTGGTCAAGGATTCGAATGTGGAGCTTTTGCTGCAGATGCGGGATCCGGATAGTGTGGGTGTGGTGTGGGAGAAACGATGAATTTATGATTTTTTTTTTCCTATTATGGGGCACTGACTTGTGTATACCAGTTTGTGAACTTACTCAGACTGTGGTGTCAAAAAAGTATAAGAATGATACGACTATCTATCTGTATTCAATCCATGAAGTTTTGGCGAAAGGATAAAATCATTGCGTGCGCATTAAGAATGAATGCCCGATGTTCTTTTCCTCCCCAGCCAAGTAAAGGAAAGGGAAATCTTCAAGACATCGATGCGGTGATATACGAAGGTGATTCTATATTCCTAGAACTGAAATTATAAAGATACCACGGCTTCCTTCTCCACTGCCTGCTTCCTCGCCTCGGCTTCCCTCTTCAAATTCCGCCTCTCCATCCCCGCCGCACAAACAACAGCCACGCATCCTGCCGCCAGCGCAAAGATATACGTCCGTCTCAGCCCCTGCGCATATACCTCCCTTAGTATCCTGAGCAGAGCTTCGTTGCCTTGAGTGAGGATGTCTAGGTTCGTAGGCCCGGCAGTGATAACAACGGAGGGAGGGATGGCCGCGGTACGGCGGGAGAGTGTGGATCGGAGGGTGGAAAGGAGGAGAGATTGGGCTATAGGGATTGCGACAACGCTGTGAGGGGAGGTTAGTGGAGGATGATGGGAATGGGGTTGGCGAGGGGAGGAGAGGACGCGTACCCGCCGAGTTGATTGGAGAAGACAGCGATTGCTGGGGGAAGTATGTTAGTATTGAGGCCTGAGACTGAGAGTCTGTTATATGAAGGACAAACCGTTGCCCGTTGGTGCGTCTCTCTCGCTGAGTAACGTCAGTGTAAATCTCGGCATTGGGAGTGGGTGACAGGGATGGAGTACCTCAGGACGACTTGTAATGCGGTATAAGGAATCTGCATTCCCATACCCATACCCAGTCCCGCAATCACGAAGTAAATGACCCAGAGGGCGGTTGGGGTTTGCAGATTGATGCGTGTTATGACTCCGGCGCCGATGACGCAGATGATTTGACCACCGATCATGTAGGGGACCTACAGGATTGAAACATATAAGAGGATTGATTTGTAGGCGAGCGAGACGGCAAGAAAACCTACGTAAACGCCGAATTTCGTGACTATCGCTCCAACGATCATGATGGAAAGGATCTGTGGTAGGACGAGTGGGATCATGCGGACTCCGCTTTTGGTTGCAGAAGAACCACGAACGGCTTGGAAGTAGAAGGGGAGGTAGAATGAGTACTACAAGATCAAATTAAAAGATTGAATCAGTGGAAGTATTTTGGAGTTTCATACGACATAATTCAACATGCCGAAGAAAAATAGAAATGTCGAACCTGAAAGGATCGAGCGCTGGCGAAGGATGCGAAGAGGGATGATGGCTCGATCACCGAGTCTCCACTGGATGTACCCGAAGATGATAGCCAGAATCCCGGCTGTGATGAAGAGGGCTATCACTTTAGCGGAAGACCATGGCATGGTTTGCCCACCCCATTGGAGTGCGAGGATAAGGCAGCAGATTGATCCTATGAAGGTTATGGTACCGACGATATCCATGTTCTGGAACTTCTCCTTCAAGTACAAGTTACGGTCTTGGTTGCGCGTGTTCCTGAGCCGTAGGAAGATCAAGATCAGGGCTAGAGCTGCGCCACCAATGGGGAGATTTCTGTAACATCCACTCCTGTCAGTGATAAATTTTTCTTGGGAATGAAGTGGACGACTTGCATCCAGAAGCACCACCGCCAGCTGACGCGGTCAATAATAGCTCCTCCCATGACTGGACCTATACAGATGGAGATTCCAAATACACTGATCACTATACCCATGAACAAGGGGCGGCGTTCGAGTTCTACAATGTACCCGATGATGGCTAGGGCACCTTGGAGGATACCAGCAGCACCGAGACCGGCGACTGCGCGTCCGACGATGAAGGCTTTGGAGTTGGGAGCGGCAGCACAGACAGTTGAGCCCACTATCTTTCCTTAGTATTGAGAAGACATCATGTTATGTTCGATTGCAAGACAGCGAATCAATAGTTCTTACCCTCAAAAATGACAATGACGGCTACATACGTCAACCGTACGTCAAAGTACTTGTATAGCACGCCCATGGTTGGCTGAAAGGCTGTCACCGTAAGCAAGTAACCGGAGCCATACCACGCGACATCATCCAGAGATTTGAACGCGGTCGCAATTCTAGGAACTGCGACGCCGATGATATTGACATCCAGGGCGATGAGAAAGGTTCCGAGACAAAGCGAAACGGTGACGACGAATAGAGGGATTCCGTGGAGAAATCCTTTGCTAAGGTCAACAGTGGAGTCGCCTGGATTGCCGTCGGTCGCAATGTTTTTTTCGAGTGTCTCATGAGATGGAATGGTCTGTTCTGGGACTTTACCGTTGTCACTGGGTGTCATTGTTGGATGATCTTGAAATCTAGGGTTACATCCGGTGTAAAATCGATGGGTTGATCTCCAGTTGCCGAAGCCACTGGGTCTGTTGGCGTACCTCTAAAATAAACGCTTATTAGACCACTTGCTGAAGTTGGAGGGAAGGTGCGAGATGTACGGTTTCGTTACAATTGTATGTGGTAATATTACAGTAGCGGTAAGCATGCCTGAGCGAAGTCCGTGTTGCGGAGCCGCAGCTGACTTTTTAGTCCAGCTGAAAATGTGCTGCAGTAATCATGCATGACAGATGGATTGACATCCCTGTTCATGCAGCCAAGTCCACCTGACTGAAGGATTAGGATTGGTGCCTTGCTTCGTAAAACTTTGAAGCGCTCCCAATCGGGAAAAAGATCGGCTCGAAGCTGATACTTGGCCAAATAAACTTATCGAGATAGCGCCCGTAAAGGATTGTTTCACTGTGCGCAGTGCATGGAGCGGATGAACATATATCGAGATAGATATCAGACTAGGAGCAGACTTGGGACTGTGCCTGAACTTGGCAATGCCAATTTCTCACTCCGAAACCTTCTTTCAGAGCTTGAATCAATCTGTAGCGAGTCAATTTCCGGAAAGATCCTGATCTCTTGGGGGCAGTCAGACGGAACCTGGATCCTACCAGTGCTGCGGTGAAGCGGCGTTCACGGAGGTGTAGAGATGGTTACTAAGATTGGTCGTCACGACGAACGCAGCCTCATGAGCTTCGCCAATATCAGCGAATAGCTGTTGTGCCTGGCCAATACGATCATGTCGCCCTGCGACGTCAGATGCAGGAGGGCTAGTGATCGTCCATGGCTGATGACTGGGCGTGAAAGGTGTAGAATAGGTTCTTACTGTGTCAAAAGCCGGCTGGGTGGAGCAGCCCGGCATGGTTTGAATAAGATCGTTCGTGTTGGGAAGAAATTCATTTGCACCCGGTTCTTTACTGTCTTTGGTCGCAAAAATGCTCGTGGAAATTGTGAAATGGTTGCGAAACCTCACTCCTCCTTTGTTGGCTGGTATCTTGGTATCAAAGTACTCCATACCTGTATATGCGGCAGTCTTTCTTTACCTATCCTGGAGAATCTGGGCCTTTACCATCCACCCTTTGTTCCATCCGACTGAACCCAAGGAGCTGCCGTACTGCATTCCTGGTAGGTGTTCTCGAACCATATATATTGCAAAGATGATACGCTGATAAGATGATGGTATAGTGCTAGGTATTTTCATATCGAATTGTGCTCGACTCCAATTCTGACTGCACCGTAGGCCATGCATTCTCATTTCTCAAAGACTCGCAAGGTCTCATCGATCGTGGAAGGTGAATATTCGGGAATATCGGTGCTTCATTGGCACGTGTGCTGACGGGAATTTAGGGACTACTTTCGTAACAACAGGGAAGCGTTCGCTTTGACGGTCGGAGGACAGAAGCTGTATGTGCTGCTTTCACCCAACGATGTCGGCGCTATATATCGGAACAACACCACCTTGTCGTGGGATGCTATGCTGGACGAGCTCTTGGTTACATTTGGAGTCAATGCCACAGTCATTCCAAAGATGTGGGCCAAGCCKGACACGTTACAAGAGAGCCTCCGGCATCCTGATCTAGCTCCAGGCTTATCAGCGATCCATTCCACTTTGGAGCTGTATAAGAAGCAGTTACTCCCGGGGCCAAAGCTGGACGCATTGAGTGATACACTTCTTGGCCACATCAGTAATCTCATGCCTCTGTACGATGGTAGTTTTGGACAGGGTTCATCGAGGGGTGTGTTGTCTCTCAAAGACTTTTGCGCTTCGGTAATGGTGGATTCCCTGACTAGAACTCTTTTCGGGGAACACATACGATATCTGGAGCCGGAAATCGTCCAGTGTCTCCTCGACTTCAACGATGACGCTTGGATGCTGGTTTTCAAATACCCTCAATCGGCCAATAGCAAGCTGAATTCAGCTAGGAACAAGATTCTCAAAGGCTTTGTGAAGTATCTGGATTCTCCCGAAGATGTTCGGTCAGGGAAATCTTGGCTCATTGATGAGGTTATGAAGATGCTCCGCAATGTCCACATCAATAATGAGGATCGAGCGGCCATGTTCCTGATGATTTACTGGGCGTGAGTGACCTTTTCCGATCCCAGTCGATACAGAGGAGCGGGCAAAAACACCCTGATCCGTCCCCAGCACCCTCGTCCATCATCGAGCAAAGCATGGTAAAGGGCTTCGCTAACTATGTCCAGAGCAAATATCAACCCATATAAGCTAGCATTCTGGATGCTGACGTACATTCTCTTCGACCCGAAACTTCATGCAGCCCTGCGAGAAGAAACGTCGCATGCATACAAGGATGGTGAGATGGATGTACCCTATCTCATGGCCGAGTGCCCACGTCTGGATGCCGTGTATCTCGAGGTATTGCGGATAGTCAACACCGCTCTGTCAGCGCGCAAGATCGTCGCACCTACACCCCTTGGCGACAAAGTCCTGCGCAGCGGGAACACCATCTTGATTGCCTTTAAACAATTGCACAGCAACCGGGCTGTCTATGGTGCAGATCCAATGCATTTCGACCCTGACCGGTTCCTGAAGGACAAGCATCTGAAAAACTCCTCAAGCTATAAGCCGTTTGGTGGAGGAGTTAATTACTGTCCTGGGCGCTTCCTTGCTAAGCAGGAGATGCTTGTATTTGTCGCGTTGGTCCTGAATCGATATAACATCCAGTTGGCCAACCAGACTCCGCAAGGGAGACCGATGTCCCGGCCTCAGCAGTTTCCACAGTTGGACATGTCTACTCCAGCATTAGGCGTCAATGGGCCGGTGAAGGGAACAGATGTCTGGGTAGAGCTGGGTAAATGGGACGAGAAATCCTTGGCGTGAGGCTTTTGTACAATATATGTATGTTCGCATATTAATTTTGAGTTCAGAGATGGCGCTTCCATCGCTGTCCAGATTCACTTGGAGGTTAAAGGGTTGGGGAATTGAAAGAACAGGACTAACAATATGTATATTGACCGATCTTGAGATTTTGATTACATTTTCCTCGGGGGCGGTATAAAAAAGGTGCGAAGCATTAGCGGTCTCTCAAGACGTCCTTTAGATTGAATCTCAAGGTTCATCTTCGCGCTTTTTTCGCTGCTGTAGTTAGGTCCTCACTCTCTAAAGCTACCGTCTTCTGCTTTTCCTGATTGACTCTATTTCCTTCGCCGTTGTTCTCAACAAAACCTGTCTTTCAATCGTAGTGGTCAGTGGCTTAATGAGGACCTTCCATCGTACATGTTAACCCGAATCACCGAAGGGCTTAGCAAGATACTCAGCATCGACGCAATTATTCCAAATTTGACTTTCACCTACCATGATTGAAGAATGTAGTTGATGGACGAAAGAGAAAGTCGACGAGTCTAGGTTAGCCTTAAGGTCTTACGGGGTGAAACCACGTCAATAGCCTCCAGGGGTCTCTTCGCCATATGCTGACAGTTGACTGAAGTGCTGCTGCTGATCCGTATAGCATGGTGAGACGGGAGGTGAACGTACCACAACTTCCATAAATTCCTCCATCATCATCACCATCACAGTACCCAGTGTCTGATTGTCAAGCTGGTTGATGTCTTTAGTAACAGAGGGAGTCTGCACTGGTTGAGGCACTCGATCCAACTTTAGTATTGACTCCTTGGAGCAACTCAGAAGACGAGTTGTGGACCTATCCCGATGTTGATATCCTTGTCCCGGGGACCAACTCGACATCCTTCGACCCTAGTAGTCTCTTCGCAAATGTCCATGGGTCACTATCTCTGGTGGTCAATGTGCCGAGAGTTCTCGCCCATGGAAGACCGGACGTCTTTGATTCCGGGTAGACCTGCGGGTCCATAAGCCGAACAGCTTGTATGATCCTGTCAATATTGACAGCTTGGGTTTTATGGGAGTGAATATTTCAATAGACTGCATCCTCTTGGTATTTCAGGTGGTTGGACTTGAAGAAGACTAAAATTATGTGGATATTTCGAGATCATTGGAAATTCAGTCTTGAGTGTTATCGAAGAAAACTTGTCTGAATCCGAGCTTGCGTATTGTGCATTGATAGTAGCGTCCAATCCCTTAGCTGCGGAATAAACTTGAGTATTCGCGAAGATCCGAGCACTCAATACCTTACAGGCGTCAACAGTTGATGGGGATCTGATATACGGTCTAGGATAGGGTCGACTCATGGCTCAATTGCGAGACGTATATGATATTTCATACCTAAAGATAGGTTTTAAAGAAAATAATCCGAGCGGAGAGTTCTATCGACGTTATTTGTACCGAGGTATCTATAGCGAGGTCTGGACTATCGATCAAGACGATATCCTCGAAATTCGTGTAGCTGTAGGTGATACAGGAGCAGGTCTGGCTCCGTAAGTTGCTCAGAAATGCCGAAGAAGAACAACCATGAGGATGATGGCGTTGACGTCTGGAGATCTGGAGCTTTATTAGGCGACGGCGTGACTGTGGACTCTGTTTGATTGAAATCCACTGTGTATTTATTCAAAGCCAAGTGGTTTCCTCCCAGTCGACCTGAACGCTTAACGATGCTTTGGATAATAGAGGAGTAAGGGCTGTTTGAAGGGATAAAAGAATCATGAATATTCCTCAATAGAAACCTGTGTGCTGAACGCGGTATCGATCTAAGAAACTACTGTAGCCGGGTTGAGGTCGCACTAAGAGAAGGGAGACAGTCATCTGGTTCAGCCTACGCAGATACCCTTTCAGACCTCTGATAGCAAACGACGCCAGGTAACCCGCCGCCTCTATATCCCTAGGCGTGGTGCCAATGATTCTTCTCTGAGAACCCTGGTGTTTATCCCAACATCAAGGCAGTATATCCACTCCATACCATCCCAGTAACCCGTCTTCCTCCCTGGTTGCCTCGAGATTCTTCTTGCCTTTCTTCCACTGGAGGATCAGACCATGCAACAAGGGGCCAGATTGTTCCTAATGAGTCTCTTACTTGTCATTGTCGAGCGCAGTGTCACACTGGTAGAAGTGMACATTTGGTTTGACAGGTCGCAGTCGACAGGAATCCCCTTCTAAGGTATCCTCTAGTGCGCATGAGTTATTGTCCACAGCCAGCCTCTCCACCTCTGCCTTATGTTTCTATCATTGTGTATTTCCCGGCGCTTGATCCTCGATCTGCTTCTCCCATGCGACTACTTCTGCCAGATTCCCAAAGAGCAGCTACTCATCCTTTGTCGCTCACCTGCGTAATTAAGGTGTAGGCCATGTGAGAGGATAGTGAGGGGTCGTCGGAGGTAAAGGTTGCCCTGAGCGGCGTTTCGAGGGGATAATGTAAACAGGTGAGATAGTCGCGCGATATTCAGGAGCAGCGACGGCTGTGATGGCTTGGTGAATCGACAAGGTCGACGGTGGTAGAGAATGTCGAGCAGTTGAGCGCTGGGATATGAACAGAAGGCATGATTGCGACCGTGGGGTTTCGAGCCCAATGAGCGGCGCGAGATATGGGCTAGAAAGCCATGAGGGTTAAGCTAGTTGGCTGAGTCTAGCTGAGCCGGTAGGGATTGAGGAGGTGGTGTCTAGGAGTCTAATGATCAGTGGAGATTTGGTAATAGGCGCGAAGAGGATGATTGAGTAACTCGAGTGTATTGAGTGGGCTGGTCGGAGGGGTCGGAAGTATAGTTTAAGCATCTAAAGGAGAGTGGCGGCTGACTGAGATGGAGATATCGCGGTAGTAGACCGACGTGAGTTACGGCTCGTGTGTAGATCGAACTCCTGCTGGACGACGCTGTGAGTGGTGTGGCTTTCGTATTGAGTCTCTCGAAAGACTCGGTACTGACGGTGATTCTGTAAGCTAGAGATTTAAATGAATAAGAGTGTGTAGATTGAAAACTCAAATCGCAATGTTTGAAGTGCGCCAAGAGCGGAGTCGGTGAATCTTCGGTATTGGTGTACTCATTTTACCCCAGCACAGCGCCTGCAGGAATTGAATACCCATACTATCCCCGCTCAGGCACCCTAACCCTTACCTAAAAGGGGTTAGCAAGGGTATTCAATTCCTGCACCCGCTGTGCCAGTGCAAGCTTGGCGCCAAACTTTTAGCAGGCTGAACGGGTTAAACAGAATGTTGATAAATTGAAAAACAGTTTTCGTTATATCGAAATTACAGGATAAATAATTGTTATAAAATTCTATATTGATTATAATATAATTTAAGTTTATTTTTTTAAATAATTTCTATATTTTAAAAATATAAACTATTAAATTTTGAATTTTTACTATTTATATAAATTTATAATAATTATTATAAAATATTTAAAAAATTAATTTATAATTAAATAAATATTAATTTAAACTATAGTTTATAATAAAATAACTATTAATTTAAAAATTATTTTTTAAAAATTTATTTTTTTAATAAAAAATTGATAAAAAAATTAATTAATAAAAAATTAAATTTCTATCTATATATTTATAAACTGCAAAATATATTTAATAAATATATAAAATATAAATATACTATTATAAATTAAGTATTATAATATATAAAATAATAGATTTAATTTATCGAAAATCTATTATTAATATTAGTAGTTATTTTAGTAATAATAAATATAATTATTTATATTTATAATATAATAAAATTATATATATATATATTATATAAAACTATTATAATAGATTTATAATAATTGTTTTTTTCGATAAAATATTCTATTTTTAAAGTATAAAATAAAAATATAAAAAAAATTAAAAATAAAATAAATTAATAAATAATATATTAAATTAATACGCTAATATATATTTTATAATTAAATTAATATATTTTTTTCTATATATTTTATTTATAATTCTATATAAATATTATAAAAAACTTTTAATTTAATTATTAAAAATTATTATATATAATATTATTATTTATATTTTATTCTATTAATTTTTAATTATTTTCGTTTTTATAAAAAAATTTATATTATAATAGCTAGAAAAATATTTTTAAATATATTAAAATATATATTAAATTATTTATAATATAAATTATTTAATATTATATTTTAATTATTATATAAATTTAATATAATTTAAATTATAAAAAATATAATTATTATATTTTTATTAGTTTAAAAAAATTAAAATTTATAAAAAAATTTATACTTACAGAACTAATAAAATTAATTATAAAATATAAATTAAATTATTTAATATTATTATTAATTATTTTATTTTATTTAAATATATTTTTATAACTTTAAATAAAATTTTTTATATATTCGAATTTTTATAAAAATATCTATTAATTATTATTAAATCTATAATTTATTTAATATTATAAATATTAAAAACTTTTATTTTTATTTTTATATTATTTTTATTTTATAATAATTCGTTTATTTTTAAATTTATTATAATTATTAATAATTAAAAATAATTTAAATATTCGATATTTATTAAATAAATTTCTAATTAAATTAATAAAAAATTCTAAATAAATAATAAAAATAATATTATAAATTTTTTTAAATTTAAAAAATTTAAATTTATATAAAAATCGATTAATATATTTAATTATATAAAAAAATTCTATAAATTATTAATTGATTTTTTTTAATAATAGAAAAAAATTATAAAATCGCTAGATAAACGGCCTGCGAACTTTAAGTTAATAAAGCTATATAATAGAATATAAAAAATATCTATTTAAATAATAGTAGAATTAATTACTAAAAAATTAATAGTTTAAAGCTCGTAGAGTTTTTATTAAATATAAATACTATTTATATTAAATATAATCCTATTTTCTACAAACTTTATATCTACTAGTCCTCCGGTTTTATAATTATATTTTTTTTAATTAGATTTAACCCTTTAAATCCTATTAATAAATAATAAATTTATATAATATACTTCTCTTTTTTATTAACTAGTATACGGTTATATTAGAATTTATAAAAATTAATTTTATAAGTTATAAATAAATAGACTTTATATATAATTATAAAATTTAGTTATTTTATAGTTTAATTAAAAATATAATCGTTTTTTTAATTTATTTAATTAATTTAAATAAATTAAATTAATTATTTTAACTTTATTTAAATATTTATAAATTATAAACTTTTTATTTATAATATTTATTTAATATTATTTTATAAAATTTAAAAAATTAAACTTATAAATAAATATATTAAAATTTTATTTTTTTATTTATTATAAAATAATTTAAAATAGTATAAAACTTTTTTAAAAATTTTTTAAAAAATAAAATTTATAAACTTCGGCTTTTAATTATATTAGATTATTTTTAAATATTAAATTTAAAAATAAATAGTACTTTTATTATATAATTTCTTTTTTTAAATTATTATTTTATTTATTATATAATAATAAAACGTTTTAAATTTATTTTAATAATATTAGATTATTTTTTATTATATAGAATTACTTAAAGTTTATTTTTAAAAAGTATATAGTAGAAAATATAAAATAGGCTAAAATTTTTTTTAAAATTATATTTTTTAAAAAGCTATAAATATAATAAAAAAATAAATAATTATTATTTTATTTAACTATTATTTATTAAATTCTTTTTTATTTTTATAATATTTTTCTAGCGAATATTTTTTAAAATATTTAAAAAATTATATTTTTTTTAAATATTTTTTTCTCGTTAAATTATAAATTTTTTATAATTTTTTTTTATTTTAAATTTAAAGTTATAGTTTATTATATAAATATAATTTTTAATTATTATTATAATTTATTTATTAAATTATAGTATTAAAATTATAAATTTCCTTCATTTTTTTAAAATTTTCGCCTAATTTAATAAATTCTAGTTAATTTAATAAATAAATAAATTTAAAATTAATTTTTTTAAATTTTTTATATAATTTTTATTATAGCCTTTTTATTTAAAAAAATTATAAGAAAAAGTTATAATTTAAAAATATATAAAAAGTAGATTTTTTAAATATTTATATTATAATTTAATTTTAATAATATTTTTAAATAATTATTTAAATTTTTAAATTTTTTTAAATTAAATATTAATATATTTTTTCTAATTATTAAAAATCTAATATAATATATATAATATATTAAATATTTTATAATAAATTCTATATATATTTATTATATATTTATAATAAAAATTATTAAATATAAATATTATTCTTTTATTAATTATTAATATAAATAAAATATCTATTTTTTAAAAAAATAATATATATTTAAAAATCTTTATTAGTACTTTTATTTAAAAATAAACTTTAAAATTATTTTTACTTTTTAATAATAATATTTCTGGGAATTTAAAGTAAAGTTTTTTATAAAATATTAATTTATTAATATTACTATTTTAATAATAATAGATATAATTAAACTTTTACTTTTATAATAATAAAAGTTTTTATTTTATTATAAAAATATAATAAATAATATTTAGTAAATTATTAAAAAAATATATATTAATAATTATTTTTTTAATTATTTATTTAAAACTTTTACTAATAATTTATCTTTAAATATAATAATTAAAAGTTTTATATAAAAATATAAATATATTATAAACTAGTTTATAAAAATAATAATTATTTAAATTAGTATAATAATATAAATTTTTTAATTTATATATAAATTTCTAATAATATCTTTTTAAATATTTAATAAATTTTATATAATTTATTTTTTTTTTTTTTTTTTTAAGTATATTTTTTATTTTAGCCTTTATTTTTTTTAATATATCTATTTTTAGTTTTATTTATTTAAAATTTTTAATAAATTTTTTTATATTATTTAAATTATTAATTAGTTTTTAAAAATTTTTAAAAAATATAATATTAATTGAATAAATTAAATATTAAAATTTATTTTTAATTATATATTTATTAAATATTTATATTTTTTTTTATTTTTTTTTATTTTCTATTAAAATAAATTAAAATTTAAAATTTTTATTATAAAAGTATTATAATTTAAATAAATTAATATAAAATATAAAATAAATTTTTTTATATTATTTAAATAATTTAAAAAAATAAATTTATTTATTAATTTTTTTTAAAACTTTAAAAAGCTTTAATTATTTATAATTTAGCTTTTTTTAAAATTTTAAAATATAAATAATAATAATTTATAATAATATTTTATTATTTTTTTAAAAATTCGCGATTTTATAATAAATATTATAATATTTTATTTATTATTTAAAAATTTTTTTATAGAATTTAATTAAATATTTTTTTAAATTTTTTAATTAATTTATTTTTTTAAATATTAAAGGCGTTTTTTTTTAAAAGCTATATTTTTAAATTTAATTTTTAAAATAGTAATATATTTTTTAAATAATTTATTTAGCGGTTTATTAATATTTATATATATATTATTATTATAAATAAATTTTATTAAAAATAATAATTTCGATTAATTATTCTATTTATAATTATAATAAATTTATAGATAATATTTTAAAATTTTATTTTATTATTCTATTTAACTATTAATTTAAAAATAAAATATAGTATTAAATTTTTTTTTAGTATTTAAATAGTAATAAAAAATATTCTAGAATTTATTTATAAAAAATAACCTTTTATTATTTATAATAATTTTTTATATAATTTTATAATATTTAATAAATTTGTATTATAATAATTTTATAACTTTTTTTATATTAATATTTTTAATAATAAAAATATAAATTATATATTTAATTAATTTATTTATTAATATAATAATTAAATTATAGATTTTTTTATATAAAAATTGGTTATAAATAATAAATTAATAATAAAATCTATTATTATTATATAAAATAATTTTATATTTTTTATTAGAATTAGTTATAATTAATTATAAAGTCTATAATAATAAATTTATATTTTTTAATAATTTAAGTATATTTTATAATAATTTTTTATTTTTTTAATTATATTTAATTAATAATATTTTTTATAAACCGAATTTTTTATTTTTTTTTTATAAAATAATTTATTTTAGAATTATTATAATTTATATAAAGAAATTTTTTTTTATCGCCGGATTATTAAATATATAAACTATTAAATTTTTTTAAAATAATTTATTTTTTTTAATTCTCTATTTTAAAAATTCTTCCTATATCGATAAAACGGGAAACGATTTCTAGGCGTCTCGGGCCAGCTAAAATTCTAGAGGCCAGGGATTTATAAACCAGGCCCTATAATATTTAAAATTAACGCGCTACCGTTTAAAGCCTATTCGAGGCCGTTGAAACCAATTTAAAAATATTATAAATATCTCGGGCGTTTTATACGGCGGCTAGCGTTTATTAATATAAAAAAAATATTTTAATAAAAACTTTAATAGTAGATAATAATAATAATAATATATTATATTTATTAACGTTTATAATAATCGATTAAATTAATATACGTATATAATTTTATTAAATCGCTCGAAAAAAATATTTATATTTATTTAATATAGATATTTATAATATTAAAGCTTTAATAAAATAATAATAAAATAAAAAAATTTTTAAAAACTCGAATATAACGGATTTAGCGCTAGTTTATAGCGCTAAAATTTTTAAAAAAATAAAAACGATTTTTTATTAATTTTATTAATTTTTTATTATTATTATTTTTTTTTTAATAATAAATTAAATTAGGGCTAGCCCCGGGCTAATCTATTATATATTTTAGCGCTAAAATTTTACCCGGAACCGCCGAAGCTAAAAAATCCACTACTTATTCGTTTAAAGCTAAAGGGCCAGTTTCCTATTTTACCGATATAATTAGTAGTAAATTTTTAACGCTATTTTTTTTTTATAATAAAAGCGTTTTTTTATTAAAATTTAAAAAATTATTCTATTATAAATAATTATATATTTAAAGAAGATTTTTCTAATTTAATAATCTATTAAATTAAAAATTGAAAGTTTATAATATTTAAAAATTTATAAATTTTTTTAAGTTCTTTTTTATTTTTATAAATAGCGAAGGTATTTATAATAATTATATAATTTAATTATATTATTAAAGTTATTATAAATTTAATTATTATAAATATTTTATTTTTTTTTTATAATTTAAATTAGTAGTTTTTATTATAAAATTTATTTTATAAAATAAATAGAAAATTATTATTATTATTTTTATTATTATTAAATTTTATAATATTAGACCTTTTAAATAATATATCGATTAAATTTTATAAATCCTTTTAATATTTTATAGAAAAATTAAATATAATTAATTTTTTTATTTATTATATTTATTTAATAATAAAATTTTTTATAATTATAAAATATTTAAAATTATTATAATTTATAATTATATAAATTATTTTTTTAATTTTTTATAAATAATATTATTAATTTTTAAAATTTAATATTATAATATAAAATTTTTTATTATATATATTTTAATAAAATTTTATACTTTTAAATTTATAATTAAAAAGTATTATTAAATATTAATATAAATTTTTTTTTAATTTTTAATTAAAAATTTTTTTTATTTTATATTTTAATATATTTATTTTTATATAAATTTTAATATTTATATTATAATATTATAAAATAAAAATTAAAATAAAAAATTTTTATAATTTTTTAAAAATTTTTTATATTTTTTTAAATTAAATAAATTTAAATTTAATTTATTTTTTTTTTATATTTTATATTAAATTAATTAAAAGGATAGTTATTTATAAAAAACCTTTTATAAATTATTTATAAAATTTTATAAATTCTAAAAATATTAGAATATTTTTTATATTTTTTAATATTAGTTATTTATTTATAGCTTCGATTTTTAAAAATTTTATATAAATTTTTTATTAATTTATTATAAAATTTAAAAATATAATTTTAATATAATTAAAAGTATATTTTAATAGTTTTATATATAAATAATACTTTAATAAAGCTTTAATAATTATATAAATATATTTTTAATATTTTTCTTTATTTTTAAAATAGATTAATATATTATTTAAATAAATTATATAAAATATATTTAAATAAAATTATAACGTTTTATTAATATATAATTAAAATATAATAAAAGTATTTATAGAATTAAATAATATAATTTAATATTTAAATTATTTATAGTAAATTTAAAATATAATTTTTTATTTATTATTTTATTTAATTTAAATATAATAATAAATATTATAAATATTAATTTTAATAAATTATTTTATATATATAAATTTATTTAAAATTTCCAATAATAAAAATAAAAAATATTTATTTTTAATAGTAATTTTATTAAAACTTTTATAATTTATATATAATTATAAACTATTATTTATTTTTTTAATAAATAATATTAATATTTTAATTAAATTATTTAAAAGTTTTATTTAGCTTTTAATTTATATATTAACGAGGTAATTTTAAATTACCGCTAATTTATTTAATAATATATTATAAATTAGGCCTATTTTTAACTATTTATTAAATTTTAAATTTATAAAATATTTTATTTATTTATATATATTTAAATTATTAATAAATTTCTTTAAAAAAATTTTATTAAATTTTATAAAACCGGCGGAATTTTAGAATTTTTAATTTATATTATACCGTATTTTATTATATTTAAAATAATTATTTTTATTTTTAAATTAGATATTAATTAATAAAAATATATAATTTATATAATATTTTATTTATTTATTATTAGTATTATTAATTTAATAAATTTTTTTATAATATAAATACTAACCTAATTTAATATTATTTTATAAATAATAAAAGTATTTTTATAAATCTATTTTTAATTTTATTAGTAAATATTAAAATTTATTTTTATTAATTAAAAATAATTTAAAATTATATAATATTTATATATATTTATTATATAGTAATTATTTTTTTAATATTTTTTTATTCTATAATTATTTATTAAATTTATATTTAATAAATAGAAATTATAGAACGGAATTTAATAATTATCTACTATTTTAATTTATTCTAGAACTATTTAATTTTTAAATAAAAAAATTTTTTAATAAATATTTATAAAATAAAATTTTTTTTTATATTAAAATTAATTAAATAATAAACTATTTAAAATTTTATAAAAATATTAATATATAAAAAAACTATTATAATTAATATTTATTATTTAATTATAAATAACTTTAATATAATAATAATATATATTAAAATTTATTTTTTTTTTATATTTTTTTTTATTATATTTTTTTTATTTTTTTATAAATTTAAAATATATAGAATTATTTATTTTATACTTTTTAATTTTATAAATTTAATATTTTATTTTAAATATTATTTTTTTATATTTTTTTAAATATTTAATTAAATTTTAATTATTATTTTTATTATAATTTAAATTATTTTTTTTTATAAATTTTTCCTTTAATTATTTTATTTAAAAAATTAGATATTTTTATTAAATATTTTATATTTTAATTTAAATATAGTATTTATTTTTAATAAATATTATTTTAATATAATATATTATATTAAAAAAATTTAATAGATTTTTAATTTTATAAAATTTTATAATATTTTATTATTAATTTATTTATTTAGTTTAATTTATAAATAAAAAATATTTATAAATTTATTTATTAAATAATTTAAATTATTATATTATTATTATAAATATTAATTAAATATAAATAATAATTATAATTTTAGTTATTTTATAAATTTTAACCGGGTTTTTATTTATATATTCTAAATCGCTAGATTATTAAATATATTTTTATAATATTTAATAAAATTGTTTTAAATAATTAATTTATTTTTAATATTTAATAATTTAATATAATTATATTATTAAATTTAAAAGTTATTTAATAAATTTTTTTCTTTTTAATAAAAAAGTTTTTTTATAAAATATTAATATATTTTCTATAATTAATAAATTATTATACTAAGTTTTTATATTTAATATATAACTATTTACTAAATATTTTTAATTTATTAGCTTTTTTTTTAATATTTGAAAAAAACCGGTAATAATTATTATTATACTATTTTTAATAATTTATATTAATTTTTAATTTAATAATTTATAAATAAATTTTTAATAATTTATTTTTTAATTCTAGTTTTTAAATATAAAACCGAGTTTATAATATTTATATTTTAGTTTTTTTCTTTAATAGAATTAATTTATTAAAAATTCTATTTATTTAATCGTTTATTATTTTAATACTTTTTTTATTAAATAAAAAATTATTTACTAGATTATTTTTATTATTTTTATTTAAGTTTTTAAATAGATTTTATTTATTATCGCTAAATTTTATAATTTAATTCTTTTATAAAGCTTTTAATTATTTTAAAATCTATATATAAAGTTTTTCTTTTTAAATTTCTCTTATTATTTTATTAAACGACTTCTTATAATTAAAAAAAATTTAGAATTATAAAATTATTAGGTAAACGGTTTATAAATATTAAATTAATAAAGCTATATAATAAAATATAAAAAATATTTATTTAAATAGTAATAGAACTAATTATTAAAAAATTAGTAATTTAAAGTTTATAGGGTTTTTATTAAATATAAACGCTATTTTTATTAAATATAGCTCTATTTTCTGCGAATTTTATACCCGCTGGGCCTCCGGCTTTATATTAGCAATTTTAGAAATAAATAATAAAAATTTTATTTTTATTTTAATTATAAAATTTTATTAAAATATTTTATATAATATATATTAAATTATTATTAAAAATTATTATAATATTACCGATTATTTATTTTAAATTAAATATTATTTTTAATTATATAATATAAAATTTATTTTTAAATTTTTAAATAATAAATAAAATATATCGAAATTTTATTTAATATCTATTAAAATTCTAATTAATATCTATTAAAATTCTAATTAATATTTATCGAAATTCTATTTAATAATATTAATAGAAATTTTATTAAATTATATTTAATAAAATTCTATCTAATATTTAATAAAATTTTTTTTTATATTTATTATATTTTTATAAATAATAGTTTTTATTTTATTTAAAAATTTATTATTATTTTATTTATTATATATATTTTTATTTTTAAATTTTAATTAATTAATTTCTATTATTTTACAATTATAATATTCTAATATAGTTTTATTATAATTTATTTTTATTTTATTTTTTTTTAATTATAAATATATTTTATAAATTAAAATTAAATATTATTTAAAAAAGCCTATAATTAAATTATTATAAAAATATTAAAATTTTTTTGAATAGAATATAAAATAAAAAAAAAGCTAATATTTATTATTAAATTAATTATTATATACGCTATTATTATATTAATAAAACTCGATTTTTTAACTACTTATTTTTTAAATAATATTTAATATAAAAATCGCTTTTTTAATTTAAAATAAAAGATTAATTTAAATTTATTATTATATAATAATATTTAGACTATTATTAAAAATATTATCTAGAAATTTATCGATATTAAATAATAATATTTAAGAAAAAAAATTATTAAATAGAAATATAATACTATTTTTTATTATTATATTATTATAAATAAAATTGCGAATAAAATATTTATATTAACTTTTTATTTTAAATTAAATTTTTATAATTTTTAAAATTTTTATTTTTTTATTATTATAATTATTAATCGTTAAAATTTTAATTATATAAATAATATATTTTTATTTAAATAATTACTTTTTATTATATTTAATAATAATTGCTTTTTTTTAATAAAAAATTTTTATTTTTTTATTTTTTAATAATTTGAACGAAATAAATAAAAAAAACTTTTATTAAATAAATAAAAATTTAAACTACTAGAAATATAAAAAATAAAAAGTATTTAAATATATTAATAAAATTAGTTTAATTATTTTAAACTAGATTTAAAAATATAAAAAAATATTAAATTATAATATAAATTAATAAAATAAAAGATTTAAAAAAATAAATTAATAGAATATATATTAAAAATTAAAAAAAAGCTATATTAATTAATCTCGGTATAATATAAATATACGGTTATATAATCGCTATATATTATAAAAAATATAATAGCGAAATTACTATTAATAAAAGTATATTAAAATTAATATAACTAGTATAATTAAAATAGATAAAATCGATAAATTTATTATATATATTAAAATAAATTAAATATTTAAATATTTATTAATATTTAAATTTTTTTTATTAATTTATTTACTTTTATATAATTATTTTAATAATAGCTAATAATTTAAATAAATTTATAGTCCTCGAGTTATATATAATATTTATTTTTTTCTAATTAATATTTATTTATATAAGAAACGGTAGTTTTATTAATAATAATATTAATAATAGAATTTTAAATAAATAAAATATTTATTTTAATTTAAATATTATTTAAATCTTTTTGAATATTTAATACAAATATTTTTATTTAAATTTAAACCCGGATATTTTAAATTTATATATAGATATTTTATTATTAGATTATAAAAATATAATATATATTTAATTTTATATTTATTAAAATATTTATTATTATTATTATTAAATTTTTTAATTATAAATTCTAATATTTTTATAGTTCAATTTAAATCTATTTTTAATAAATTTAATAAAAATAAATTATTTTTTGTAAATTTTAATTTTTTTTTAATTAAATTTATATTTTTTTTTAATAAATTTAATAAAAATAAAATATTTTTTATAAATTCGATATTTTTATTATTATCTATATAAATAAATAATAATAAAAATATTAAAAAAAATTTCTATTTAAAAATAATACAGTCTTTTTTAAATAATTTCTAATATAAAAATTTTTAGTTTATAATTAAAGAAAAAAGTTTAATTAAAAATTTAAACAGATATAATATAAAAAAACTTTAATATTATATTAATTATTAATTAGAAAATATTTACAAGTTTTTATTAAATTTTATTATTTTATTATTAATTTTTTAAATAATTATTAATATAAAAAATTTACTAATATAATAAAGCGAAAATTAATAAAAATTTTTAAATTAAAATTTTTTTTAAAAACGAATTTTTTATTAAAAAATATAAAAAATTTATTCTATTATTAAAATTAAAAAAAAAATTATTTAATATAATATTCGATAAAATAAAATAAAAATTAATTTAAAAAAAAATTATATTCAATTTAATTTATAAAATTTGAAAATTAAAATAATTTAATAAATTATAATATTATAGATTTAATTATTTATTATTTTTATTTTTTATACTAATAATAAAATTATAAATTTTTAAATAATTTCTAATAAAATTATTCTAGTTTTAAAAAAATTTAAATAAAAAAAATTTTAAAAAAAAAAATAAATTAAAAAAATTTAAATTAGTAAAATTATATTAAAAATAGATTAAATATATAGCTTCGGGAATAATTTTAGACGGTAGATATAAAAGTTAATAATTTCGGATATAAAATAAAATCTTTTTTATTTATAATTTAATATTTTTAAAAATTTATATATTTTAATATTATAGATATTAAATTAAATAAAGTCGCTAATATTAAATTTTAGCGCTAGCGCGCGGCTATTATTAAAATACTCGATATATTTTTTTTATCCTAATATTATTTTAAAATAGAAATATTTAATAATTTTTTTTATAATATTAATAAATTCGTTTATTATACCGATTTATATATAAAAAATAATTAAATTTAAAATATTAAAAAGCTTTAAATCTATTTAAAAAAAAATCTATAATTAATAAAAAATAAATTTATTATAATAAATTTAAAAATATAATTATTAATATTAAATTGAATAATTAATAATTATTTTATCTAATTTTTTTATAAATTAATTATATAATTTTAAAAGTATAATTTTTTAATAATATTTAAATATTTAATTTAACTATTAGTTTTAAATAAAAAATATTTAAAAAAAGTTTAAATATTCGAGTTTTTTTATAAATAATTTTCTAGAATCGGTTTATAGATAAAATATATTAATTAAAAATAATATTTTTAAATAAAATATATATTTTCTATATATTATTTTTAAATAATTTAATAAATTTTTAAATATTTTTAATTTTATAATAAAATATATAATAGTATATATTTAATAAATTATTTATTATTATTACAATTATATTATATTTATTATTTTCGAATAGTTTAATAATAAAATTTATTAAAATATTATATAAATATTAAATAAATATAAAGAAAAATTTTAATATATTAGTTTTAAATATATATTTAAACTTATTTCTAATATAAAAGTAATAGTTCCGAAAATATTATATTATATATTTATAGTTTTTAAATTATTTATAGTTTCGATATAATAATTAATAGATAGTAGCTTATTTAAAATAGCTAATAATATAATAATTATAATATAATTAATAATAGCGATTTTTTAAAAGTTTAAAATTAGAAATAAATAATTAATTCTATTTTAGTAATATTAAAGTTTATTTCGCTTTTTATATTCTATTAAAAAAATATAATCGAAGCGTATAATTTTATTATAAAAAAATTTAAACGTTTTTTATATAAAAAAATCGTTTTAAAAAATTTTAACGATAAAATCCTTTAAAAAATATAAATAATAGTTATTTTAATTATTAGAAATTTTATAAATATAAAAAATATATTTAAATTTGAAATTTAAATTATTAATAGCTTTTATAAATATAATATCTACTATTAATTTAAATTTAATAAAAATTTTCTTTTAATATTTTAAATATAATTTTTTTTAAAATAAATTATTAATATATTAAATTAAAATATTAAATTTAATATTTTAGTAATTTAAACGGTATTTAATTTTTAAATTAAAATAGAAAAAGAATTAAATTTTTTAAATTTACTAATAGCAAAAAACTTTAATAAATATAAAATATTTAAAATTTTTATAATTAATAAAAATAGTAAAAACGTTTAATATTTTTTTAAATTCGAAATTCTATTATTTTAGGTACTAAATAATCGCTAAAAAATTTTTTATATAGATTTTATAATTAATTTATAATAAAGCTATTTTATAAAATAAAAAAATAATAAATTTAAAATATTTATTATTATTGGATTTTAAAAATACTCCTTTAATAGTAGTATTAAAAGTATTAGTTTTTATAATATTTTTTTTATAAAAATTATAATAAACTAGAATTATATTTTAAATAAAAATTTTTTTTTTTATATTAAAAATTTATTAATAAACGGTATTTTATTAAAAAAATATATTTTTATATATAAATTTATAAAAAAATTTAATAATAAAAGCGAAAATTTTAATAAAATATCGATAAAAATTAGTAAATCTAATAAAATATAATATTTCTTTAATATTTTAAAAAATACTCTAGTTTTAAATAGTTTTAATTTTAAAAAAATCTATTTTAAAGCCTTTAATAATAATAATAAAAATAAAATATTTAATTCGAATAGTATAAAATTTAGATTTAATAATATTTATTTATAGATTAATATTTTTAAATACTATTAATACTTTTAAAATATATTATTTATATTTTTTTATATAATTATAATAAATAAAGATATTATTAATATAAATAATATAAAAATATTAAAGTATTTATAGAAAATATCGTTAAAATATTTTTAAAAAAAATTCGAACTATTAAATAATTTAAATAATTTAGCTATTAAAATAAACTATAATAAATTTTTATTACTATTTTATATAAATAGCCTTTAATAGTATAAAATTTATAAAAAATAGTTATTATAGTTGGTAATAGTCTAGCTTATTATAATATCGCAGAACCGTTATATAACTTCGGCTAAAACGTTATATCGCTATATTATATTAGTAGGAAAGGGGGCCTATATAATTAAAGAAATTCCCTTTAATATTTATAGCTCTCTAGATATTAATATATATATATTCTCTATATATAGCTCTATATATACGATAGTAGAACGCTAAACTATTACTTATACTTTTATATAGTTTCCCTATTATTATATCCTTTTTATACTTTAATATTTCTATTTTTTATAAAAAGCAGTTCGACTATATCACGAAGCTATAACGCGAGATAATAATAATAATATTACGCCTATAATTAAATTATAACCGTTAACAAATACGGCTATATTATAAAATAATAATATAGATAAGCTTATTAGCGACGTTTTAAATATAGAGATTCGAGCCTTTAAAATAAAACGAGCTCTAGCCTATTAATAAAGAAGGTTAGAAATATTAAAAGCTAAAAAGGAATTAGAATTTCCGGAGCTATCTACCGCTATATATTAATAGTAAACCTTTAAAATTCTAATTAACGACCCTAAATATATTAAAAGATAGAAAATAAATAAAAAATCGAAATTAAAGGTCCCTAATTCTACTTAATATAAAGATAAAAGTTATATAAAATATACGCTATTTAAGCGCGAATATAAATATATTTTTAAAATTTATTTAATTATATATAAGACGGAAGCTTTAAAGATTTTATTTAATACGGGCTATTTTAGTTATTATTTAATAAATATATAGAACCGAACTAAAGAAGCGAACTTAAATACTAGGTTTAAAATAATCTAAAAAGAATAGCTAAAATTTTTACTAGATTAGCTCGACTCTTAAATTATCCGTAGTATTAAAATAATATCGTAATATTTTAACACGAAATATTATAATAAATAAAACATTCTTTTATTTATTAAATATTTAGAAGACTTTAAAAATTATATAAAAGAATCCTTATTAGACTATATTTAGATAAATATTTTAAAAAACGTCTTTTAGAATAGTATAGCCGATAAAATACTTAAAATATCTAATTTTTTAAAGATATATTAAAGAATTATTAATTAGATAATTAAAATTAAATCAGTTTAATTATAATATTAGGCGCGTACTAGTTATAATAATATAAATATTAAAGTATTAAGTTTTAGAAACCGTAAAAGTAACTAAAAAGGATAAAATCTATTTAATACTATTATACTAGCGATTAACGCGAATACGATAATAACTAGTTGTAGAAATTATAAAGGCTAGCGCGGTCCTTAAAAACGTAGTTTAAATAGTAGCCGTAGGTTTTATAAGGATAGCGACGTACTAATAATAATTACCTACTAGAAATATAGTAAAGAAGGCTATAAAAGACCCGATTGCCCTTATAAGAATAAAAAGGAAAAAAATAAGATCTAGTAGATATTATCTCTATACTACTAGATCGTTAATAAGCGGGGCTATAAATACTTTATTTAATTATAAATATAACTATTTAAAAAGAAGGATAAAAGGTTAAATTAATTATACTTATCGATTATAATATAAACCTGAATTTTATATTATAATACTATATAAAGGAGCTAGGGCTATATAACAGCCGCAATATTAAAGCGCTAGTTAGGATATTAAATAGTATAAACTTAATTTATTTTTAAAAATATAAACTTTCGGTCGACTTTATTAATTTAAAAGAGGAATCTAGAATAACAATAAATAAATATATTAAAGCGAATATTAAATTTTTTAATATTATATTTAACCTCCCTTAATTATATTAATATAATCTAGATATTAACTAGGTACGTATATAATAAATATAACGCGATTCTAGCGCTATTTTAACGGGAATAAATATTAAATTAATTCCGGCTAAAGAATTAGAATATCTACTAAAAATAGAAGAATTTAAATAGTTATATCTTTTTAGTATAGAACTATATAATAAAAATAACGCAATCGTTTTATATAACGCTAAAAAAGCGATTTTATCTAAGAAGTATACTAATTTAAATAGGGTTTATAACTTTTAAAGAGTTGATAAACTTTTTAAATATTTTATAAGTAATTATATCTTTAAAATAACGGGTAATCTATCGTTTAAACTTTTATATAATTTTTTAATTATTAAACTAAAAGTCTTATAGACCTATATTAACGAGAATCTAGTAAAGGGGTTTATTCGTTATTTAATATCGCGAGCTAGCGCTTTAATTATATTTATAAAAAAGAAAGATAGTAATTTTCGCCTTTATATTAACTACTAGAGGTTAAACCGGGTTACTATTAAAAACCGGTATTTTTTTCCCCTAATATTAGAAGCTTTAAATAGACTATATAAAGTAATAATCTTTACCCGTTTAAATATCTAAAATACCTACTATCGTATTAAAATTTAGAAGGGCGACGAATAAAAAATAACGTTTTATACTTATTATAACTATTTTAAATATTATATTATATTATTTAATTTAATAAATACTTTAATTATCTTTTAAACGTATATTAATAACGTTTTTAAAAACTTTTTAGACTTTTTTATTATAATATATATAAATAATTTACTAGTTTATTTCGAGAATAAAGCCGAGTATTTAATATATATATAAAAGGTTCTCGCGAGGCTATTATAATATAGGTTATATATTAAATTAGAGAAGTATTTATTTAATATATATAAAATTAGGTTTATAAAATTTATTATTCGCTTTAGTAGTATTATAATAGAAAAGTCCTATATTAAATATATAAAGAATTAGTTTTTTTTAAAATTATACCGCGATATATAGTATTTTTTTAAATTCGTAAACTTTTATTGATATTTTATTAAAATATTTTTATAAATAATACTACTATTAATATTATTATTAAAAGGTGGTAATAAAGGGAAATTTAATATTAAATTTATTCTAATTAAAAAAATAGTTAACGCGTTTAAAATATTAAAGGAACGTTTTATAATAGTATCTATTCTATAATAATTCGATTATATATTTTAAATTTATATTAAAATAGACGCTTTAAAGTATACTATTTTAGTAATTATTTTATAGCTTTTTAGTACTAGTATATAAATCCGCTAGCACTTTATTGCCTACTAGTCTTAAAAGAAAATAATAGCTAAATATAACTATAATATTAGAGATTCGGAAATACTAATTATTATTTATATTTATAAATAGTAGTAATATTATATTAAAGGAGCTTTTTATAGAATAAAAGTTATTATTAATTATACGAATCTTTATAACTTTTTTATAAAAAAAGAGTTTAGTTATAAAAACGCTAGATAATAGAAGCGGCTAGCTAGGCTAGACTTAGACTTAAAATATAGACCGGGKAAATTAAATTCTATTAATATAATATTATAGAAAAGCGATTATAAAGCGTTTAAAATTTATACCGCTTTTAGTACTTTGGATTAGGAGTATATTTATTCGATCTTATATTTTAAAAAGTCTTAAAAGAATTTTAGAAAAAGTATAGAACTAATTATAGGTTTTTTAAAGATTTAATGCTATCTATTTAGGACTTTTATAAAATAAGATAAAGATAAATCTAAAAGTTTATAGAAGACTTTAAATAATACTGGAGAGTTGTTAAAGAGCGATAAAGAGAGCTATTTTAATAATGAGATATTATTAATTAACCCTGGAGATATTTAAAAGAGCTTTTAAAGGTTATTTAAAAATATTAAAACCGTTATTAAAGATATTTAAAGAGCGGTAATAATATATTATATAACGAAAAAGATAAAGGTTAATATTCCTAATAAAAAAGGCGAGCTTTTAAAAAATACCTTTAAATATAGATTTTTAATAAGAGGTCGCGTATCTAATATTTATATAAGGGAGTGCGATAATATTACGTCGTTTATACCTCTTTATAGTTAGGGGATGCTTTTAATATTAGTAGAAAAAAGAGATAAAGGCGCTCTAAAAAATGATATAAAAACGTCGACTTCGTTTTTTATAACTAAGGGGAAGTCTTTTAAAGTAAAGAAGAGGTAGATACTAGTAAGAATTTATAGTTCTAGGGTATATAAAAAGTTAAAGGCTTTTTATAAACCCGATACTATTATATATAGCGACGCTTAATTAATTTCTTTAAATAATTTTAATAGTTTTAAAAACTTATAATTAAAGCGATAAGTTATTAAAAAAGCGGCTTTAAAAAATATATATAATATATCTTTATTATTTTTTCGCCGTATTATAGAAAGGTTTTAAGAGTTTAATAGTACGGCTGGAAAATTGGTATTTTTAAAAAAGAGGTTATTTAATAATTTGTTAAGCGTTTATATAATATTAAAATAGTTTAATAAAAGTTATAAATAGTATTAGAACTAAAAATTGCTCTATTATAATAAGAAATAGTATTTATCTTCTGGTATAATTAGGTAAGAGGCCTTTAAGTATAATTATAATAATTTTATAGCGGGTTATTTTAGCTATAAAAAAACGTTAGAGTTTGTTTATTAAAAATATTTTTAGCTAGATATAATAAAAGATATTAAATATTATATATATACCTATAATATATATTATTAGGTAAAATCTATAAGGTATAAGCCGTATAGCGAAATATAGCTGCTGGAAAGATCTTTAAAACTATTTAGCGATCTAATTATAGATTTTATTATTAACCTGCCTTTATATAAGCGCTTCCGCGTTATATATAATTCGATTTTTATAATAGTCGATCGCTATATAAAGCTTGCTATATATATTTTATATTAGATAATTATAACTATAGAAGAGCTAGCGGATACCTTCGTTAATAAAGTATATAGCTATTATAGTATATTTAAATCGCTGGTCTTTAATTAAGGGACTTTTTTTATTTTATAGTTTTAGTCTGCTTTTTACTATTATTTAAAAATTAAGTACCGTTTAAATACTATTTTCTATCTATAAACTAACGGGTAAATTAAGTAATAAAACTAAACTTTAAAGTAATTTCTAAAGGGTTTTATTAATTATAATTAGGATAATTAAAATAAATAATTATCTTTTACGGAATTTGCGTATAATAATAATAAATATACTTTTACCGATATAACGCCGTTCTTCGCCGCTATTAGTAGATATTTTAATCTAGGAAATAATATCTAAATTAATAATATTAAAGGTAATATATTTAGAGTATATTAATATACCGAAAGATATATATATATATATACTTAGTTTAAAAGCTAATAAAAAGTAATAATAAAAAGGTAATTTAAATACTATAATTAAAAGCATTCCGTAAAATTCTTTACTATTAGTAATATAGTATAATTAAATAGGTATAATATTAAAATAAAAAGGCTATTAAAGAAACTAGATTATAAATTCTATAAACCTTTTAAAGTAATAGAATTAGTAAATTTATAATTATACCGCCTAGAACTTCTAGTATTAGTAGGTCGTATTTATTCTGTTTTTTATATCTCTCTTCTCGAATTATATATAATAGTAGAAGGGAGAGGTAAAAAAGATTTACTACCCCTATTTATCAATAGTAAAAAGTAATATAAGATAGAAGAAGTATTTAATTTAAAATAGTATTATAGGAAATTATAATATTTAATAAAATAATTTAGTTATAGCTTTAAAAATAATAGTTAACTTAATACTAAGGAAATATCGGGAGCTAGCGAGTATATAAAGGACTTTTATTATATATATCCTAGAAAACTATTAAATAATAGTAAAAAGAGCTTTTTAAAAAAGAGGCGAAAAGGGAGAATAAATTATAGCTGAACTATATATAAGCGTATAAGTAAGGTAATAAGTAATACTAGAAATATAAAGTAGTAATAGAAACGAAACTTTATATAATTATCGAAGCTTATTAATAGAATATATACTAAAAGATATATATTATAAGATATATTATTAAAGAAGGTTAAAATTAAAGGGAGGCTTTATTAGAATATAAATCTTAAAACTATAATTATTTAAAGGCGATATAGGTCTAAAAATAAAATATAAAAATAAATATATAAGAATAAATATTAAAGATAGATATAAAGCGCTAAATAAATATAAAATTATATAATAATATTATTCTTTTTTACCTCGCTTTTATTAGTAGAGGAAAGATTATTTTTTCTAGTTAAATTTAACTGCTCCTCCTTAATAATTAAAGGATTTAAGCGGTTTTAGCGTAAAATTAGCGCGCGAAGTTATATAAAAAGAGTAAATATATAGTAAAATATATTATATTAATATCTATATTAATCGATTTTTTTAAAGCGTAGATAGTTTTAATAATATTAAAAGTACTAATAATCTTTTTTCGCCGCGTTTTAGCTTTCTCTTAAACTTCGATTTATTTACGGTTAAAAAGGATAATAGCGCGTAAACGGCGTATAATACGTCGCTTCTTATTTTTATTAGTAATATTAGTAGTAACGGTAGTAGAAATTATCTTATTAGTTATCGAGATAAATCTTTAAAAAATTTATACGGGTTAGAAAAATTATCGCGATATATAGATTTAATATACTAGTTTATATTTTTTATAAAGCCTAAAATAACGCGCGTAATATTTAGAGCTGATACTAGGCTTTATATAATAGGTAAAAGTATAGTAGGTAGTAAGGTTATTCTTCGACTATTTCTTATTAGGGGTTATTAAATAGTAGTATTAGATAAATAATATATACTATAATACTAGCTTTAATATATCAACGGTAGTAATCCTTTTATAAGACTAAAGTATTTAATAATATTAGGGTATTAGACGCCTGCGCGTTCTAGAGAATCTTTTTAGCTATAGGAGTTTTAGGGGCCTTGGGACCTATAATAGAAGATATAAAAGTTAAAAAAGGTTTATAAAAGAATAGAGCTAGTAAATAAAAATAAAATATAGTAAAAATAATAAAAACCTAAATTAAGGAATAGATTTATACTAGGGGAGAAACGTTTATTATATACCTATAAATAAAAGATGGAATTATATTATTTAACGCGAGGTCTATAACGCTAGTAATATAAATTAAATTATTTAAAATTTAATAGCTTTAATTATTTATAATTATTATAGCGTAGTATAATTATTAAATAAAACTATTAAACGATATTAATTTCTATAAATATGTTTCAGCGTAAGTATTTAGTAAATACTAAAGGATATTAATAATATATTATAGCGCGACGGCTAATACTAATATTAATACCGAATAATCCTTAGTATATAAAATAAAGCTATTTATATATCTTATATATAATAATAAGACGCCTTATATATAAACGCGTATTAATATTATATACTTTTAAATTATTAATTTAACTAATACGCGTCTAGATACACGCGCTTTATATAAAAGGTTTAGCTATCTATTATATATATATCACCTAATTATAGAATAGTAAGAATATTATTATAGGAAAGAGGATATTATTATAATTAGTAATAATTTAACTTATTATAATATTATAAAGCTATTATATAGCTTCGGCTAAGATATTATATCGCTATATTATATTAGTAGAAAAGGGGGCCTATATAGTTAAAGAAATTCCCTTTAATATTTATAACTCTCTAGATATTAATATATATATATTCTCTACGTATAGCTCCGTGTATACGATAATAGAACGCTAGACTATTGCCTATACTTCTATATAGTTTCCCTACTATTGCATCCTTTTTACAATAGTAATTATATTTAATTTAATGAAGATTTTAATTTTATATAAATAGTTTAGAATTTTTTATAATAAAAAAATAAAATAACGGTTTTTTTAATAATTTTTTTAAATTTATAATAATTATTATTAAATTAAAAGTTTTTATTAAATTTTTTAATAAATAGTATAAGAAATAAAATAATCGAAAAATTATTATAAATAAATTTTTTATCAAAATTTTTTTTAAAATTTATTTAAATTATAATTAGTTTATTATAAATTATATTATAAAAAAACTTTTTAAATAAAAATAAATATTTTATTAATTTAATTTTTTTTTATTATAGAAATATCTTCTAGAAAATATATTAGTTATTTATTTTATAAAGGTTTCTAAAAGATTATAATAATTAATAAAATAAAAAAACTAGAGGTTTATTTTAAATTTATTAGCGAAAATTTTAGTAATATTAAAAAATAATACTATTATTAATCTATAACCGGCGAGTTTATAGTTTATATAATTATAGTTATTTTTTAAAGCTTTTGTATAAATTATTAAACGAGATAAAATTTAAAATTTTCGGATAAATATAAATTATAAAGGTTTAAATTTCTTTAAATATTTATTAATATTTATTATTAAAAAAATAAAGAATTTATTATTTAGATTATATATAAAAAATATAAATAATATCGAATTTATTTATTTAATATTTAAAAGCGCTAAAAATAATTTTAAAATATTAAAAAATTAAATAAATAACTTTTTATAGACGGGTTTAAATATATTTCGATATTTTTTTTCAATTTAATTAATAGGATTTTTTTAATTAATTTTAATAATAATAATTACTTTTAAATATAAAATAATTATTATATAATAAATATAAAATAATAGTATTATATTAAAAGTAAAAATTTATTTATTTATAAAATCTGCGATTAATTAAATATAGGCGCTAAAAGGCGCTGAATTTAACTAGGTAAATTTATTTAAAAGGTCTCTTTTAAATTATAATAATTATTTAATTTTATTTACTTTATTAATTTTTTATTTATATAATATAACTATAATAGATATCGATAATAAATAAAATTATTAGCTTTTAATAATAGGCTTTTCCTTATTAATAAACAGTTTTTTAATTTATTTCTACTATTTAAAATTAATATTAGTATTATTTGCAATTTTATTATAATTTAAAATCGATTTTAAATTAAAAAAGCGCTTATATTTTTTTATTAATATTTTAATATTATTTAAATAGTATTTAAATATTTATTAATTATTTTTAAATTTATAATTAATCTAATAAATAAAATAATAAATATATTAAATTCTATTTTTATAAATATAATATTTATAAAAAATTTATTTAATTTTAAACTTTTAATTATTATTAATAATAGTAAAAGATATAAATATATAATAACGCTAATAAAAACTATTAATAAAGTTAATAATAGGCTTTAAATATATTATAAATATTTTTTTATAAATTTTTTATAATAAATAATAGCTTTAAATAATAAAATAATAATTTAATATATTTTATAATTTTAAAAAGATTTATTAATTATTTTTAATTTTTTTAAAAGTAAATTTTAATATATTATAGTTTTAATAAAAATATATTTTTATAAATTTATTATTTTTAAAATAAATTAGTTGATAATATATATTAAAATATTTTTTTATTTTTATTATAATAAAAATAATAATATTTTTAATATTAGTATATATTAGCCGATATTTATTTATAGCTTTTAAAAATAAATATTTATTTTATTAATATATTTATAAATTTAATAGTTTTGAAAATAGTAAAATTATAATAATAAACTATATATATTATAATTAAAAAAATAGTTAGGTTTTAATAAATACTTTAATAGGAATTTTAAAATCTAGCGCTTTTTTTAATTAAATAGCGTACTTAAAGTTCAATAAATATAAAAAATCTAATATTTTATAAATTTTAAATTTAAATAATATTTAAAAAAATATTTTAAATATAAAACTATAGTTAATAAAATTATTAAAAACTATTAATATTTATAAAAAAATAATAGGCTATAATTAAAAATCGTCTAATTTAATAAAGGAATAATATATAGCGATTTTAGTAATTTAATTAAATTATTTTAATATATTATTAATTTATAAATTTTAAATAATAGAATACTATAAATTTACTTTTAAAAATTCAAATATCTAATATTATAATTATTTAATAAATTTTTTATTATAATTTAAAATTATTATTTATAGTATATTTGAATTTAATTTTATTATTTTATTTAAAAGCTATTAAATTTATTATTTACCGTTTTAAATTTTTTTTTAATATATAAATAACTATTTTAATAAATTTATTAATTACCGATATATAATATTTTAATTTTTTATATAATTTTAATAAAATAAAAATAAGATTAATAATAAATATATAAAATAGATTTATTAGATTAAATACTAATTATAGAATTTTATATAAATATTAATTTAATATTTTATAAATTTAATATTATAAATAATAATAAATAAATTTATATAATAAAATTAGTATATTATATATATAAAAGCTTTTTATTAAATATTTATATATATATATATATAGCTAAAATAGCCTATTTTATTATATAATAATTAGAATATTTTTTTTTCTATATTTATAAATATTATTAAATATAAATTTTATTTATTATTATTAAAAAAAAATAAACTATTAATAATATAATATAAAAATTTAATAATATTATAATTTAATTTTATATTAATTTTAATAGATTTTTTATTTTTAATCTAATAGTTTTTTTTAATATATTTATTAATTTATTATTAGCGGAATTTATTTAATATTTTATTTAAATTTATTAGAAAATATTATATTTTAAAAACGTTTATATTTAGCGATTAATTTATTTTTAAACGGTATTTATAATTAATAAACTTTAATAATATATTTAAAATAATATTTATTAAATTAAATTTATAGCGAATATTAAATATAAAATATTAAAATTATTTAAAAATTTATATTAAATAAAAATTAAATTTCTAAAAAATATTATATTTAAACTAATTTAATATAAAATACTAATTATAATAAAATAGTTTATATAAATATTAGTAATATATTTAGCTATTATAATTATATAATAGATTTTTTTTATTATTTAAATAATATCTATAATTTTTAATTTTATAAATTAATAATATATTTTAATATCTAATAAAAAATACCTAAAAAATAAAATTAATTATATAAATTTTTATTTAAATATTTTATTTATTTTATATATAATTTTATTTAATTATAATAAATATAAACTATAAAACTAAATTTTTTACTAGTATCTAGGTTTATATATAGTACCGAGTTCTTATTAAAATAAACTAAAATTAATAATAATAAAAAAAATTATTATAGATAATAAAATTTATTAAACTTTTTAAATATAAATATTACTAATAGATTTCGAGTAATAGTTTTTCTATAAACGTTATTTTTAATAGTAATATTATAATTTATATATTTTTATATTTTTGAAATAGTTTAACGATATTTATATAATTATTAATATATTATTAAAAATAGTCTATTAATTTAAAATATTTTTCTAGTTATTAAAATATATATAAAAATAAAAGTTTTAAAATTATTTTTAATTTATTTTTTATTATAATAAATTTAAAAGCGTTAATTTTTTAATTTAATAAATATAAAAAAATAAAATTTATAAATAACTTTATTTTTAATAAATATAAATCTATAATATTAAATATATTAAAAATTTAATTAAAAAATTTATTATATTTTTTAATTAAAAATAAAAAAATTATAATATTATTAATATATATTTTATATAAAAAATAAAATAAATATAAAATTCTATTTATTATTTATTATATATAAGCTAGTAAATTAAAATAGCCTATTATTAATACTTTAAATATTTTTTATTTTTAATATAAAATTATTATTAAACGATAATAATATTATTAATTAATCTATTATTAATAAAAAAAATTTATAAAATTTATTATAAAAAGTATTTTAAAGCTATAAATTTATATAAAAATTTCTATTTATAATAAAATTAAATAAATATTTAATATTATAATTTTATTAAATTTTTAAATATTAATAATAATATTATTTTTAAAATTTTAATTAGTATTTTTTTAAACTATAAAATAAAAGAATAAAAATAAAATAGTTATAATAATTTATTTTATTTAATTTTATTTATAAAATTTATTAAAAGTTTTTTTAATAATTTTTTTATTATAAATATTAATAAAATATATATAGATTTATCCGAGGTTTTAAATTTACTTTTAGATTTTTATTAATAAAATATTTATATACTTTAATTTTAATATATTAATTATATTATTTATATTTTATTATAAAAATAAATAGTATTTAATTAAATAAATTAAAGTTTTTTTTTAATTAAAATTTTAAAAATTATTATTTTTATAAAAAAATTATTTCTATTTTATAATTTAAATTAATAGAAAATATAATAATAGTATTTAAAACTAAAATAGATAATATAGTAATTATTATATAGTATTTAAAGTTTTTTAAAAACTATTTAAACTTTTATTTTAATATTTTAATAACTAGTTTATAATTTTTAAACTTAATTTAATAGTATTTATAAATTTTATATTTTTAAATAATATCTAGTTAAATTTTTATAAATAGTTAAATAAAAAATAGCGAGTTATTTTAAATATATATTTATTTAAATATATAATTTATTCTATAAATATAATTTAAAAAAATATTAAATATTTTTTATTTATATATAAAGTTATAATTTTATAAAAAATTTAATCAATTTTAGTATAAACTATCGATTTTAAGATTTTTATTAATATATAATAATATTATAATATATTAAATACTATAAATAGTAGCGTTTATTCTAGTATTTCTAATATTAATAGCGATTATAACTATTATATTATTATAAAAAGTAACAATTATTATATTATTATATAAATATATATTAATATTTTAAAATTTTATAATATTAATATTAATAAATATATTAGCGTTTAAATTATTTATTAAATAAAACTCGTGTATACTAATAATAAATTCTATAGTTTTTTTATTAAATATAAAGATTTTAATAATTATAAATTTAATAATATTATATTATTTTTTATTAATATTTTTAATAGTTATAAAAACTAGTATTTCCTAAATTATAATATATAGTAGCTATTTTAATAAAAATTTTCGATTAATTAAATTTATTATATAATTTATATTTTAATAAAAACTATAATTTTTTAAATTAAATAATAAACGAATATTTATAATTATATAATAGTATTTTTAAAAGGTAAAATTTATTTTTAATATATTTTTTACAGTTAAATAAATTATTTAAAGTATTAATAAAAATAAAATAACTATTTAATAACTTTCAATTTAATAATTTCTAATATATTTTTAAAATATTTGACTAGTTATAAATAAATCTATATTAATATTATTAGAATATTTAATTTATTAATTAATTTAATTATAATAGTTATAATTAAAAAAAATTCTTTATTATAATTAATAGATAAATAATAATATAAAGCGTTATTTAATTTAAAAATTTTATTATATTTATTATAATAAAATATTTATAATAGTTTAAATTTAAATATTATATATTTTATTATAATAAAAAAGAGTTCTATTATATTATTATACTAATTAAAGTTTTTTATAATAATATATAAAATTTTATTAAATTTTTTATTTATTATATATTAAGCTTTAATAAAATCTATTAATAAATAAAAAATATTTTTATAATTTTAATACTATTTTTTTTTATTATCTAGAAACTATTTATTAAAAGTTTTTTATTAAAAGTAAACTCGCTAATTATTTAGCTAACGGCTTTTATAAAAATTCCAGTTATTATTATATTATTAATAACTATAGTTTTATTAATTTTTAATTTAATTTTATTATAATAAAGTATTAATTATAAATAAAAATTATTAATAATTATTTTAAATAGTATATAAATTATTTTATATATTAGATTTACTTTTAATTAATAGAATTTATAAAATTATAAAAGAATTTCGATATTAATATATAATTGAAAATATATTTAATTAGTTTTTTTATAAATAGTTTATATATATATATTATAGTTAGCAATAATCTAGTTTATTATAATATCGTAGAGCTATTATATAGCTTCGGCTAAAATATTATATCGCTATATTATATTAATAAAAAAAAGAGCCTATATAGTTAAAGAAATTCCTTTTAATATTTATAGCTCTATAAATATTAATATATATATATTCTTTATATATAATTCTATAAGTATAATAATAAAATATTAAATTATTATTTATATTTTAATATAATTTTTCTATTATTATATCCTTTTTATACTTTAATATCTTTATTTTTTATAAAAAATAGTTTAACTATATCGCGAAGCTATAATATAAAGTAGTAATAATAATACCGCGCTTATAACTAAATTATAACCGCTAATAAATACGGTTATATTATAAAATAATAATATAAATAAACTTATTAGCGATATTTTAAATATAGAAATTTAAGCTTTTAAAATAGAATAAACTTTAATTTATTAATAAAAAAGATTAAAAATATTAAAAATTAAAAAAAAATTAGAATTTCTAGAATTATTTACTATTATATATTAATAGTAAACTTTTAAAACCTTAATTAATAATTTTAAATATATTAAAAAATAGAAAATAAATAAAAAATCGAAGTTAAAGGTTTTTAACCCTATTTAATATAAAGGTAAAGATTATATAAAGTATACGCTATTTAAATGTAAATACAAATATATTTTTAAAACTTATTTAATTATATATAAAATAAAAGCCTTAAAAATTCTATTTAGTATAGGCTATTTTAGTTATTATCTAGCGAATATATAGAATCGAATTAAAAAAATAAACCTAAATACTAGATTTAAAATAATCTAAAAGAAATAATTAAAACTTTTACTAGATTAATTTAATTTTTAAACTATCCGTAGTACTAAAATAATATTATAATATTTTAACGCGAAATATTATAATAAATAAAATATTTTTTTATTTATTAAGTATTTAAAAAATTTTAAAAATTATATAAAAAAATCTTTACTAGATTATATTCGGGTAAATATTCTAAAAAACGTTCTTTAAAATAGTATAACCGATAAAATATTTAAAATATTTAATCCTTTAAAAATATATTAAAAAATTATTAATTAAATAATTAAAATTAAATCGATTTAATTATAATATTAAACGCGTATTAATTATAATAATATAAATATTAAAGTATCAAATTTTAGAAACTATAGAAATAATTAAAAAAAATAAAATTTATTTAATATTATTATACCGACAATTAATATAAATATAATAATAATTAGTTATAGAAATTATAAAAGTTAATATAATTTTTAAAAGTATAGTTTAAATAGTAACCGCGGATTTTATAAAAATAGTAATATATTAATAATAATTATTTATTAGAAATATAGTTAAAAAAATTATAAAAAATCTAATTACTTTTATAAAAATAAAAAAGGAAAAGATAAAATCTAATAAATATTATTTTTATATTATTAAATCGCTAATAAACGGGGCTATAAATATTTTATTTAATTATAAACGTAATTATTTAAAAAAAAGAATAAAAAATTATATTAACTATACTTATTAATTATAATATAAACCTAAATTTTATATTATAATATTATATAAAAAAATTAAAGTTATATAATAGCCGCGATATTAAAATACTAGTTAAAATATTAAATAATATAAGTTTAATTTATTTTTAAAAATATAAATTTCTAGTTAATTTTATTAATTTAAAAAAAAAATTTAGAATAATAATAAATAAATATATTAAAATAAATATTAAATTCTTTAATATTATATTTAACCTCTTATAATTATATCGATATAACTTAAATATTAACTAGATATATATATAATAAATATAACGCGATTTTAATACTATTTTAATAAGAATAAATATTAAATTAATTCTAATTAAAGAATTAGAATATTTATTAAAAATAAAAAAATTTAAATAATTATATTTTTTTAATATAAAGCTATATAATAAAAACGATATAATCGTTTTATATAATATTAAAAAAGCGATTTTATTTAAAAAATATATCGATTTAAAAAAAATTTATAATTTTTAAAAAATTAATAAATTTTTTAAATATTTTATAAATAATTATATTTTTAAAATAATAGATAATCTATTATTTAAATTTTTATATAATTTTTAAATTATTAAATTAAAGGTTTTATAAACCTATATTAATAAAAATCTAATAAAAAAGTTTATTTATTATTTAATATCGCGAGCTAGCGCTTTAATTATATTTATAAAAAAAAAACGGTAGTTTTTATTTTTATATTAACTATTAAGGGCTAAACCGGGTTATTATTAAAAACTAGTACCTTTTTTCTTTAATATTAAAAACTTTAAATAGGCTATATAAAATAATAATTTTTACCCGCCTAAATATTTAAAATACCTACTATTATATTAAAATCCGGAAGGATAATAAATAAAAAATAATATTTTATATTTATTATAGCTATTTTAAATATTATATTATACTATTTAATTTAATAAATACCTCGGTTATTTTTTAAATATATATTAATAATATTTTTAAAAATTTTTTAGACTTTTTTATTATAATATATATAAATAATTTACTAGTTTACTTTAAAAATAAAACCGAATATTTAATATATATATAAAAGATTTTTATAAGATTATTATAATATAAACTATATATTAAATTAAAAAAGTATTTATTTAATATATATAAAATTAAATTTATAAAATTTATTATTCGCTTTAATAATATTATAATAAAAAAATCCTATATTAAATATATAAAAAATTAATTTCTTCTAAAATTATATTATAATATATAATATTTTTTTAAATTCGTAAATTTTTACTAATATTTTATTAAAATATTCTTACGGGTAATACTACCGCTAATATTATTATTAAAAAGTAATAATAAAGAGAAGTTTAATATTAAATTTATTTTAATTAAAAAAGTAGCCGGTATATTTAAAATATTAAAGGAATATTTTATAATAGCGCCTATTTTATAATAATTTAATTATATACTCTAGATTTATATTAAAATAAACGCTTTAAAATATACTATTTTAGTAATTATTTTACAGCCTTTTAATACTAATATATAGATTTACTAGTACTTTATTATCTATTAATCCCGGAAAAAACGATAATTAAGTATAACTATAATATTAAAAATTTAAAAATACTAGTTATCGTTTATATCTATTAATAGTAGTAATATTATATTAAAAAAGCCCTTTATAAAATAAAAGTTATTATTAATTATATAAATCTTAATAATTTTTTTATAAAAGAAAAATTTAGCTATAAAAATATTAAATAATAAAAATAATTAACTAGATTAAATTTAGACCTAAAGTATAGATTAAATAAATTAAACTTTATTAATATAATATTATAAAAAAGCAATTATAAAGTATTTAAAGCCTATATTATTTTTAATATTTTAAATTAAAAATATATCTATTTAATTTTATACTTTAAAAAATTTTAAAAAAATTTTAAAAAAAATATAAAACTAATTATAAATTTTTTAAAAATCTAGCGCTATTTATTTAAAACTTTTATAAAATAAAATAAAAATAAATTTAAAAATTTATAGAAAACTCTAAATAATATTAAAAAATTGCTAAAAAATAATAAAAAAACCTATTTTAATAATAAAATATTATTAATTAACTTTAAAAATATTTAAAAAAATTTTTAAAAATTATTTAAAAATATTAAAACTATTATTAAAAATATTTAAAAAATAATAGTAATATATTATATAATAAAAAAAATAAAAACTAATATTTTTAATAAAAAAGGCGAGTTTTTAGAAAATATTTTTAAGTATAGATTTCTAATAAAGAGTCGCGTATTTAATATCTATATAAAAGAGTATAATAATATTATATCGTTTATACCTTCTTATAATTAAAAGATATCCTTAATATTAGTAAAAAAAAAAGATAAAAATACTTTAAAAAGCGATATAAAGGCGTTAATTCCGCTTTTTATAATTAAAAAGAAGTCTTTTAAAATAAAAAAAAGATAAATACTAATAAAAATTTATAGTTTTAGAGTATATAAAAAGTTAAAGGCTTTTTATAAATCTAATATTATTATATATAATAACATTTAATCGATTTTTTTAAATAATTTTAATAATTTTAAAAATCTATAATTAAAGCGATAAATTATTAAAAAAACGGCTTTAAAAAATACGTATAATATATTTTTATTATTTTTTTACTATATTATAAAAAGGTTTTAAAAGTTTAATAATATAGCTAGAAAATTAGTATTTTTAAAAAAAAAATTATTTAATAATTTATTAAACGTTTATATAAAGTTAAAATAATTTAATAAAAATTATAAATAATATTAAAACTAAAAATTATTTTATTATAATAAAAAATAATATTTATTTTTTAATATAATTAGGTAAAAAGCCTTTAAATATAATTATAATAATTTTATAATAAATTACTTTAATTATAAAAAAATATTAGAGTTTATTTACTAAAAATACTTTTAGTTAAATATAGTAAAAAATATTAAATACTATATATATATTTATAATATATACTATTAAATAAAATCTATAAGATATAAGCTATATAATAAAATATAGCTATTAAAAAGACCTCTAAAGCCGTTTAATAATCTAATTATAGATTTTATTACTAATTTATCTTTATATAAACGCCTCTATATTATATATAATTCGATTCTTATAATAATCGACTATTATATAAAACTCGCTATATATATTCTATATTAGATAATTATAACTATAAAAAAACTAGCGGATACTTTTATTAATAAAATATATAGTTATTATAATATATTTAAATCGCTAATCTTTAATTAAAAATTTTTTTTTATTTTATAATTTTAATCTATTTTTTACTATTATTTAAAAATTAAATACTATTTAAATATTATTTTTTATTTATAAACTAATAAGTAAATTAAATAATAAAATTAAATTTTAAAATAATTTTTAAAAAACTTTATTAACTATAATTAAAATAATTAAAATAAATAATTACTTTTTATAAAATTTACGTATAATAATAGTAAATATATTTTTACTAGTATAATACTATTCTTTACTACTATTAATAGATATTTTAATTTAAAAAACGATATTTAAATTAATAATATTAAAAGTAATATATTTAAAGCGCGTTAATATATTAAAAAATATATATATATATATACTTAATTTAAAAACTAATAAAAAGTAGTAATAAAAAAATAATTTAAATATTATAATTAAAAATATTTTATAAAATCCTTTATTACTAGTAATATAATATAATTAAATAAATATAATATTAAAATTAAAAGATTATTAAAAAAATTAAATTATAAATTTTATAAACTTTTTAAAATAATAAAATTAGTAAATTTATAATTATACCGTTTAAAATTTTTAATATTAATAAATTATATTTATTTTATTTTTTATATTTTTCTTTTCGAACTATATATAATAATAGAAAAAAAAAATAAAAATAATTTATTATTTTTATTTATTAATAGTAAAGAATAATATAAAATAAAAAAAATATTTAATTTAAAATAATATTATAAAAAATTATAATATTTAATAAAATAATTTAATTATAGTTTTAAAAATAATAGCTAATTTAATATTAAAAAAATATCGGGAGCTAATAAATATATAGAAGATTTTTATTATATATATTTTAAAAAACTATTAAATAATAGTAAAAAAAGTTTTTTAAAAAAAAAATAAAAAAAAAAATAAATTATAGCTAAATTATATATAAATATATAAATAAAGTAATAAATAAAATAATAAATAATATTAAAAATATAAAATAATAATAAAAATAAAACTTTATATAATTATTAAAGTTTACTAGTAGAATATATATTAAAAAATATATATTATAAAATATATTATTAAAAAAAATTAAAATTAAAAAAAAATTTTATTAAAATATAAATTTTAAATTATAACTATTCGAAAATAATATAAACCTAAAAATAAAATATAAAAATAAATATATAAAAATAAATATTAAAAATAAATATAAAGCGTTAAATAAATATAAAATTATATAATAATATTATCCTCTTTTACCTCGCTTTTATTAGTAGAAAAAAAATTATTTTTTTTAATTAAATTTAACTATTTTTTTTTAATAATTAAAAAATTTAAACGGTTCTAATATAAAATTAGCGCGCGAAATCGCGTAAAAAGGGTAAATATATAATAAAATATATTATATTAATATCTATATTAATTAATTTTTTTAAAATATAAATAATTTTAATAATATTAAAAGTATTAATAGTCTTTTTTTACTATATTTTAGCTTTTTTTTAAGCTTCGATTTATTTATAATTAGAAAAAATAATAGTACGCGAGCGGTATATAATATATCGCTTTTTATTTTTATTAATAATATTAGTAGTAATAATAATAGAGATTATTTTATTAACTATTAAAATAAATTTTTAAAGAATTTATATAAATTAAAAAAACTATTATAATATATAAATTTAATATATTAATTTATATTTTTTTTATAATTTAAAATAACGCGTATAATATTTAAAGCTAATATTAAATTTTATATAATAAATAAAAGTATAGTAAATAGTAAAATTATTTTTTAATTATTTTTTATTAAAAGTTATTAAATAATAATATTAAATAAATAATAAATATTATAATATTAGCGTTAATATATTAATAATAGTAATTTTTTTATAAAGTTAAAATATTTAATAATATTAAAATATCGGGTATTTATATATTTTAAAAAATTTTTTTAATTATAAAAGTTTTAAAAGCTTTAAAATTTATAATAAAAAATATAAAAATTAAAAAAAATTTAAAAAAAAATAAAACTAGTAAATAAAGGTAAAATATAGTAAAAATAATAAAAATTTAAATTAGAAAATAAATTTATACTAAAAAAAAAATATTTATTATATATTTATAAATAAAAAATAGAATTATACTATTTAACGCGAGATCTATAATATTAATAATATAAATTAAATTATCTAAAATTTAATAGCTTTAATTATTTATAATTATTATAATATAGTATAGCTATTAAATAAAATTATTAAACGATATTAATTTCTATAATTATATTTTAATATAAATATTTAATAAATATTAAAAAAAATTAATAATATATTATAATACGATAATTAATACTAATATTAATACTAAATAATCCTTAATATATAAAATAAAACTATTTATATATTTTATATATAATAATAAAACGTTTTATATATAAATATATATTAGTATCGCGTATTTTTAAATTATTAATTTAATTAATATATATTTAAATACGCGCGCTTTATATAAAAAGCTTAGCTATTTATTATATATATATCGCTTAATTATAAAATAAAAAAAATATTATTATTAAAAAAAGGATATTATTATAATTAATAATAATTTAGTTTATTATAATATTATAGAGCTATTATATAACTTCGGTTAAAATATTATATCGCTATATTATATTAGTAGAAAAGAAGGTTTATATAATTAAAGGAATTCTTTTTAATATTTATAGCTTTCTAAATATTAATATATATATATTTTTTATATATAGCTTTATAGGTATAATAATAGAATATTAGACTATTATTTATATTTCTATATAATTTCTTTATTATTATATTTTTTTTATAATATAAATAAATATTTAAATATATAAAGGAAATTATTATTAAATAATTAATCTATTATTATTTATATATATTATTTATTATTATATTTTTATAAAAAGTTTAGTTTTAATATTTTATAATTTTTATTACTATTATAAATATTAAATTAATTATTTTTTTTATTTTATAAAAATTTATAAAAAGTTTTAATAGTAATTATTATAATTTTATTTAAAATTAATATTTATAATCGAGCGTTAAAATATCTAATATTAATTATTAATTAAATATTTTTAATAGATATTATTTTTATATTTTTTATTTTAATAATAATATTATTAAAATATTTTAAAAGGTTTTTTTAAATCTATATATTATTAAAAATATATTATTTTTATTTTAGTTATATTAAAATAATAAATAATAGTATATTAAATTAATTATTAAAAAAATATATATTATAGTTTAATATTTTTATTTAATTATATAAATTTACGGGTAAATTTATTAATTACTATAATATATTATATAACTATTTTATTTTATAAATAAAAATCTAGATTATAATATATTAATAATATATTTATTATTTTATATTTAATTTCTACCCGTTATATAAAAGTATATTTATTATAATAAATATTATATAATTTTAAAAATTCTATAAACTATTTATTATTATTTATTTGAAAAAAATTAATATCGCGAACTTTTTATTATAATTTTATAAGAACTAGTATAATTATTAGATTTATAAGTATTATAATTAATTAATTTTAAAAATTTTATATAAAAAACTTTAGTAATTAAATTAAACGGGTATTTATAATTAATTAATTATTTAAAAGAATTTACTATTATTATAATAAATTATAATTATCTATATATCTATTCTATTATTATTATAATAGAAATTTTATTATATTTAACGGCGATATAATATTTTTTTTCGATTTTATTAAATAAAATAAACTAGATTTATTATTAATCAAGATTTTATTTCGTTATTTAAATATAAAAATAAATTTGATAATATTTATAAATCTATTTAATTATTATAAATCTTTTAATAAATTTAAAAATTAAAAATTAAAATTTAAATTATATTAAATAAAATTTATAGCTAGTTTTTAAATATAAATTTAAAAAGTTTTTATTTTTAAAAATTATAATAATAATATTATAGAAATTATTTATTATTTTATCAAAAATAAATAAATATTTATTTTAATTTATAGAATAAATAATAATAGAAATTATACTAATTTAATTTTATTAATTACTAGAAAATTTTTATATTAAATAATAATATAAATTTAAATTTTTTTTATAAATATAATCGGTATAAATTTTAAAAATTATTATAAAAGCCCGATTTTATTTTAAAAACTATTTAATATATTTTTAAAACGCTCTAATATAGAAAATAGCTATAATAAAAATTAATATAATAATAAAATTCGTTAAATTTTTTAAATTATTGTAAAAAATATTTAAAAGTTTTTTAAAAGGATTAAAAATTAGAATATATTTTAATTAATTCTATTAATCGAGTATTAATATAAAAATAATAATTTAATAGATAAAAAAATATTAAATTTATTTAAAAAATCTAGTACTATATAATAATCAATAATATATATATATATATAGAAATTAATAAAATTATATTTTATATAAATTATTTTAAATTACTATAATCTATTATATAATAAATATAAAGTAATAATATTATATTAAAAGTAAAGAATTATTTATATATAAAATCTATAATTAAATAAAAATAAATATTAAATAATACTAAATTTATATAGATAAATTTATTTAAAAGGTCTCCTTCGAGTTATAATAACTATTTAGCTTTATTTACTCTAATAATTTTTTATTTCTACGGTATAGCCGCAATAATAATTCTTTTTTTATTAATAAATAAATTATATTTATTTAATTAAATATACTCGAGAATTATTAAATAATTTAATTTAAATATTATAAAAAAAAATTAGTTTAATATAGTTCTTTAAAGAAATATAAATAAAGTAATAATATTTAATATAGAAAATAAGCTCGTTATTAACGAAATAAAAGGTTTTATAATATTTTAAATAATTAAAATAAAAGGAATTATTATATATATAAATTTAATTTATAAAATTAATAATAAAATTTTTATTATTAATTATTATATAAATAAAAAGTATCGAGATATTTATATAGAATTCAATTATAATTAATAAAAGTTTACTAGTTTCGAATTTTATAAATTTATTATTAACTATTAAAATAATTTATAAAAAAAAATCCTTTAAAAATTTTTAAAGATAATTTAATCTAAAAATAAAATATTTTTTTATTTTATTATAAATTCTATAATTAAAAAAAAAGCTGGTTATATTATATTTAATAATTATTATAAATTATTAATTAAATATTAAAAATATTAAAAAAATACTATTTATAATATATATAAAATTTAAAAATAAAATATTATTATTTTATATTAATTTTTAACTTTTTATTAATAAAAAATATAGATATATTTATAAATTCTATTTTATAATTAATAATAATAACGGTTTTAATAGCGGCTTTAATAAAAACGGTAATAATAATAATAAAAGTAAAAGCTAATTATTAATTATTATTACTAAAATACTAATTATTAAAAGTTTTATTATATTATAGATTCTAAAGCTAGTAATTAATAAAATAGTTTATAAATTTAAAAAAATATTTCTATATAATTTAATAATTAGTAAAAGAAAATAAAATAATTAAATAATTATTAAATTTACGGTTTAAATTATAAATTAAAAAATAATATTTAAAGTTTTTTTTAATTTTAATAATAGATATAAATTTTATAAAAAAAGCTAGATAATTTAAAAAAAATTTATTTTTATTATAAATATTCTAGTTTAATTCGAGTATTAATTTTATAATCGAAATCGCTAAAAATAAATTTTAAATTATTTTTTAGTACTTTTAATATTATTAAATTAATAATTTTAAATATAAAATAAAATAATAAAATAAATAATATTAGTAATATATAAATAAATATATTCTGTTCAATTATATACTATTTTATAGTTATTATAATTAGCTAAAAATTAAGGATTTATTTACTAATATTATTTATAGAATCTAGCGCGGTTTTTTTTATAAATTTTAGGGTTAGATTATTTAAATAATCTTTATATAATAATAATAATAGTAGTTATAAACGTTTATTTATTAAATAATTCGTTTTATATAACGACTAATTTTATTATAATTCAGTAGTATTTAGTATATAAATATTAAAAATTAGTTCAAATAGCGGTTAAAAATATAATATATTTATATTCGATATAAATAAATTTAAAAACTTTAATTATAATTTATTAATATAAATTAATAAATTATTATAAATAATAAAAAGTAATTATAATATTATAACTATTAAAAATAGGATTTTAAAATAATTAAATTTAATTAAAAGTTTTAATTTTATTAAAAACCTTTTTATTATATAATAAAAATAGAATAATAGTATTCTATTAAAAATAAAAAATTATTTTCCTATACAATCTATAACTAAATAAATATAGGCGCTAAAAGGCGCTAAATTTAACTAGGTAAACTTATTTAAAAGGCTTTTTTCGGATTATAATAACTATTTAATTCTATTTATTCTATTATTTTCTATTTATATAATTTAACTATAATAGATATTAATAATAAATAAAACTATTAATTTTTAATAATAAGCTTTTTTTTATTAATAAATAGTTTTTTAATTTATTTTTATTATTTAAAATTAATATTAATATTATTAATAGATTTATTATAATTTAAAGCTAATTTTAAATTAAAATAATATTTATATTTCTTTTATAATATTTTAATATTATTTAAATAATATTTAAATATTTATTATTTACTTTTAAATTTATAATTAATTTAATAAATAAAATATTAAATAAACCCGATTTTATTTTTATAAATATAATATTTATAAAAGATTTATTTAATTTTAAATTTTTTATTATTATTAATAATAACTAGAGGTATAAATATATAATAACGCTAGTAAAAATTATTATTAAAATTAATAATAAGCTTTAAATATATTATAAAAATTATATTATAAGTTTTTATTATAAATAATAGTTTTTAATAATAAATTAATAATTTAACGCGTTTAATAATATTAAAAAAATCTATTAATTATTATTTAATTTTTTTAAAAATAAATTTTAATATATTATAATTTTAATATAAATATATTTTTATTATATCGTTAATTTTAAAATAGATTAGTTAGTAATATATATTATAGTATTCTTTTATTTTTATTATAGTAAAAGTAATAATATTTTAATATTATTATTTAATAGTTAATATTTATTTATAATAATTAATATTATAATTTTTTTTTATAAATATATTTATAAATTTAATAGCTTTTAAAATAATTAAATTATAATAATAAACTATTTATATTATAAATAAAATAGCAGCTAGTTATAAAAAGAATATAATAGTAGAAAATCTATATAAAAGTATAGATAATAGTTTAGCGTTTTATTATTATATATATAAAGTTATATATAAAGAATATATATATATTAATATCTAGAAAACTATAAATATTAAAGGGAATTTCTTTAATTATATAGGCCTTTTTTTCTATTAATATAATATAGCGATATAATATTTTAATTAAAGTAATATAATAGTTCTATAATATTATAATAAACTAGATTATTACTAATTATAATAATATTTTTTTTTTATAATAATATCTTTATTATTTTATAATTAAACGATATATATATAATAAATAACTAAACTTTTTATATAAAACGCGCGTATTTAAACGCGTATTAATAAAATTAATAATTTAAGAATATATAATATTAATATATATTTATATATAAAACGTTTTATTATTATATATAAAATATATAAATAGTTTTACTTTATATATTAAAAATTATTCGGTATTAATATTAATATTAGCTATTATATTATAGTATATTATTAATATTTTTTAATATTTATTGAATATTTATATTAAAATATATCTATAAAAATTAATATTATTAAATAATTTTACTCGATAGTTATATTATATTATAATAATTATAAATAATTAAAATTATTAAATTTTAAATAATTTAATTTATATTATTAATATTATAAATCTTATATTAAATAATATAATTTTATATTTTATTTTTAAATATATAATAAATATTTTTTTTAATATAAATTTATTTTTTAATTTAAATTTTTATTATTTTTATTATATTTTATTTTTATATATTAGCTTTATTTTTTTATAAATTTTTTTTAGCTTTTATATTTTTTATTATAGATTTTAAAGCTTTTAAAATTTTTATAATTAAAAAAACTTTTTAAAATATATAGATATCTAATATTTTAATATTATTAAATACTCTAATTTTATAAAAAAATTACTATTATTAATATATTAAAACTAATATTATAATATTTATTATTTATTTAATATTATTATTTAATAATTTTTAATAAAAAATAAATAAAAAATAATTTTATTATTTATTATATTTTTATTTATTATATTAAATCTAATATTAATTTTAAATATTATATATATTATTTTAAATTTTATAAAAAATATAAATTATTATATTAAATTTATATATTATAATAATTTTTTTAATTTATATAAATCTTTTAAAAATTTATTTTAATAATTAATAAAATAATTTTTATTATTATTATTATTAATATTATTAATAAAAATAAAAAATAATATATTATATATTATTTATATATTAATATTTTTTTTAATTATAAATAAATAGAAATTTAAAAAAAAATTAAAATATAATA